>JAECUM010006179.1:0-102585 GCA_016617855.1 Megalonaias nervosa
ATATATATATACAAACATACATACATACATGAGTATGATGCCTATTTAACAGCAGGCTGATAAATATCCCCAAGATTTGTTTGTCACGGTCCTAGAGCAGAACAAGCAAAAGTCGAAGAATGCGAAGATTATACGTAGAAGAGAAAAAAAAAATTATCATCCAAAATTATATAATGCCTGGATATAAAAGGTTGTTCACTCAACATGTGTTTCGAGTAGTGAGACGATATTCCTCTGTTTTCCTTAACTGCTGTAATATTCCTGAGCAATTTTGTTAATAATTATCGTGTATAATAATGTCCTAATCAACAGCATTAGGTCAGTAGATAGATGCTTTAACCAAATGCTGGACAGTTTGTTGCCACTCTTCCGCAGCAAATGGTGGTAACGGTAATGCATTCAGATGATATTGGCAGGTTGATTGAAAATATTTTATGTAGCGGTCCTTCAATAAGTTTCATTCCAATTATGAAAAAATTGTCGTCTGGATAGGATATATGAATGTCTTTCATATTGCCAATTTCAGGTATAGATTCAGTTGTTACGTCTAATAAGTAAACACAACGTTTGTCCTCTAGCTGACCCCTAATCCAGAATTATTCAAGAATTAAAACAACACTTGTTTCATTATTGTCCTTGCTGCAATAACATATGCTGTTTCCCACTTTGATGCATATATTGTTTAGACCAACATATTTGTTCTTCAAATACCATCTCTATTATCAATTAGACTGGTATAATATACTTCTTTCTCAGGTGGGGCCCCGATTGATATAATTCTCTAAATCGTTCGCCGTTACCGATCACACCTCCGTCTGTTTGAGTTCAAGTCTCGGGCTTGGCCAATATGGGCATGTGAAAAAGCTTTCCAGTATCATCCCGTGGGTTGATGGTTCTTATAGAGGTTTTACGGAGTTTGTACTCCGCTAGTTATACTGGCTGCCACGTTCAGCCTATTACGAGGTGAAAATGGCTTTAACCCCAACCCACCATCACCTCCATAAAAAACAATGACTTTCTCAACTGGTCTTTCTATCGAAATATATCGTTCCATATGTATGTGAATACTGTAATAAAATGACTTTTCATTTTGTTACATTGTCTTAAATTTCTGTCATGGATGCATTCTTCATGTTTATGTTTTACATCACATTATCTCTAATACGCGTTAACTGTTAGCTTCAAATACTTGTATGTTAATTTACATCGCATTTATTACATGTCTTGTCATCAATTATATTTAGCTAAGTAGAAGCTACTATTTCACCATTTTGTGTACAATTTGTTATAATGTACCTATCTTACAAGCCTTTGGCAACAACCTCATTTGAGGTTGCATCAAATATAAGTTAAAGCCAGAATTTTTTTTATAGAATGAAATAGGGTATGAATGCACCTGGTTCTCACGAACTTGAATGAACTAATTAGAAGATGCCTCATATTTAATACGTTTAAATGTCAGATGTTTCCATGTATTATTAACTTTTCAGAATCAAAGAAAGATTTTACAGGTTTTGTTTCATAAATCATACATATGAAAGGCAATAGCTTATAGTTTTCCAAGGCTAGTTTATGCTTATTGTTAGATGTACATTCTGCAAAGCGGAAAGAACTTTAATCATTGATGAAATTCTCAAATTGCCCCCAGTGGCTGTTTGCAAACGAATATTAAATGGCATCTCAATTTATTTACCAGACAGAGTGGGGATGGGCAGGACAGACAGAATAATAAGAAATTCAGCGACCCTGGGTGGGAGAGATCATAACTTTGTAACTTAAGCAAAATACTAAGCTTGAGTTGTATGTTTCTTGGACGTAGAATTCTGCCCGAAAAATCCTAAGGAAACCAGCGACTCGGGAGGGGGTATATCCTTGCAAGTGCCGGCACTGGTGGGTAAACCAGGTACTGCAGAGGTTTCAGTGGAGCCCGTAACCTCTGCACCATCCCTTCAAAACTAGAGCGAGGGCAATTCAGAACCCAAAACATTTACAACATGGTTCATTTATGATCAGTATAAATACATATTTGATTTATTTTTGTCGATTGTACAATAAGATCTTTTAACTAAATGTGCATGTTCCATGCCCAGGTAATCGTGTGAATGTAACCGGCCACTGGACCTCGCACTTGCTGGAAGTGGGGAATAAACCTTTGACCGCAAAAGTGCAAAGTGACTTCTAAATCAACACTTTCCAGATTATTGTGTCACTATCTATGAATTTATACTTTTGTTCTAAAAAGTAAAGGCGAGCTCTTGCTTGTACCTATGGTGGTCCTCTTCGGCAGTTGTTTATTCCTTTTAAAAGGTAATCCTCTTCAGTTTACGTTTCATTGAAACAGCACAAGTATTACTAAATAGAGCTTACTGTTATAAAGAGAATAAACGTGTGTAGTGCTGCATTACAGGCGTGTTTACAACCCGTTTATTTCTGCCAGGGAAAAAGCCATTGCGTTTAGTTAATAGCGTATATTTAATCTCTCCCATCTCTCTCTCTCTCTCTCTCTCTCTCTCTCTCTCTCTCTCTCTCTTGGCAATGAATCAAGCTTCGGTAGAAAACAGAGAATGTTCAAAGCAAAACATCACAATCTCAGAAACGTTATTTTTCTAAAACATGTGCTTCATCATATCAAAATAGAATGTTACATTACTTTTTATTATTTACAAAACGTGTTCATTGATGTTACCGTTTTCCATGCTAAGACCCGCAAAATAGCACTCTGGCTATATTCACTGGGTATGGTTGAATCTTCAATTATGACATCTCAGATGGCGCTGTGCCTATCTCCATTAGGTGTGATTGCGTCCTACATCATGACAACTCAGATGGAGCTGTGGCTCTCTCCACTGGGTATGAATGCATCTTCTATCATGACATTTCAGAAGGCACTGTGGCTCTCTCCATTGGGTATGAATACGTGTTCCATCGTGATATCTCAGATGGCGCTGAGGCTATCTCCATTGGGTATGATTGTATGCTCCGTCATGACATCTCAGATGGCACCGTGGATAATTCCACTGGGAATGACTGTATACTGAATTATTATATGGAATTTACAATATTTTCTTCAATATATTTATTATGGCGCCATGGCTTTCTTAGTTGTATACGATTATACATTTAAACATTTTATATTGGGGGAAACTACAACATTTCCTTGAGTCATTTTTCAATATGGCGCTGTGGCTTTCTCATTTGGATATGATTGTATTATAATACAACTAGGGCAAGTGATATTTGTACTTACGACTCCGTTTCTGGGTTTTTGTTCGATTTTAGTCATTATTGTTGATTACAAAGAGTCTGTCTTGGAAATAAATGTCTCAAACTGAGTAATTAGACCGTGTCTAGGAGTAGACGTCACAAGGTACCTTATTCACCAGACTTTATTGTATATTTGTTTAGTTTCTAAAAATATGAACCCTCCCTAGTTTCTTAATATAAGGAATTCTCTGGATATTTTTAGGTATACGTGCTTGGTAATTTGAGATGGAGAAACTTGCTTGTATTAGGTGTTTGGGTTGTGTTTGGGCCATCTTTGTGGAGCATGATGCAAAGTACCATTCCTCGGCTTGAAAAGGCTTACTGACGAGTCATACAATTGACAACAAGTACCGCCATGCAAATGTGAAACTAGAGTTTTGTAATGTATGATCATTAGTTGATTGGACTAAATAATTTGTAGTATTTGCGCGTTTAAACAGTTTTAGAGAACTAATGCTGTTAAATTGACGTCCTTCAAAATAATGGAGAGTATGGGCCTCAAGCAAAACTCACGCACATGTTTGATTGGTCTGCAACGAGGCTACTTGCGTGTAACAGTATGTTCAAACATGACAGCTCAGGGAAATTACATTATTTAATATATAATATTGCACTAGGGTGCTGTGGCATTCTTCATTGGCTATTATTGAAAGTTCAACATGATTTCTCAATGAAATTGTAATATTTCGCTGAATATATTTCAATGTGGTGATGTGGCTTTCACAACTGGCTTTCTACATTGAGTATAACTGTATGTTCAAACATTACATCTCAGGGAAATTTAATAAAACTTCACTTTGATGCTGTGACTTTCTCGATTGCATATGATTGTTCAAACATAGCATATCTGGGAAATTATACTATTTCCGTCAATATATTTCAGTCTGGTGATGTAACTTTCTACATGGGGTATAACTATATGTTCAAACACACCTACGAGCATTTCATATAGTCCAGTTTGGTGTTGTGTTTTCGTATGGCGTATGATTGAATGTTCAAACAGGACATCACACTACTCGGGTGTTCTAAGTGGTTAGAGCGTCCGCCTCTGATGCTGGATGTCGCGGGTTGAAACCCGGACAGATTCATACCGAAGTCTTACAAAAATAGTTTTAGCATCTGCTTCGCTATGAGCTCAGAATTAAGAGGTTAGTGTTAGGACTGACCGGCCTGCTGTCAGGGTAATGTGTGTGGGTGGAACATCATGCTACATTCCTGCGGCCTGATGCCCCGGTGCTAGACATCACTATAAACTACCACACTGCAAACATCGTAGCGATATGAATGACAAACTGTTAAAGCTAAGTTGAAAATCAAAATCACACACACAAACACACACACGGTCGAGGTTCGAACCCGTAACCTCCAGCATCCGAGGGCACTCTCTAACCACTTAGGCCACGAAAGCGATCCATGATTATTTGAAACATCTCTAGTTACTGAGCAAATATGAAGAAGATATTTTGTATGGGGACTTATCAACCAGGGTCACGGACTAGGCAGTATTTGTATCCCAAAACGAAACTAGTTTTGAGTCCGGTAAGCTAATCATTGAGACTCATTTTCCGTACCAAGCTGATACTTGTCTTATGCACTTGCTATTTCACAACACATTATTAGGTCAAAACGTACTGGTTCGCTATGCGATAGACACAAGAAGCCGCTTGTCTTTTATGTTTATTCAACTTTGTATTGTTATATCTCGTGTTGCAAATTAACCCTGCTAATTCTAGCACGTAAGAATCCAGATTGTTTTTCAGATATAGTGTTAAGTGCTCCTGGTGCAGTCATAATTTCTGGGTATTGATGATTATTGTTATGTCAAGTTATATAATACGGTAGCAGGAAAGAAAATGTTAATGATTGATAGTAACTGTCAAACAAAGAGAATTGTGATACAGATGCCATACTGGGCGTGAATACAACGATTCCTTCAAGAATACGGGCTCCAATTAAACAATACATCGACATTAGTCTGCTTAATGCTGCTATAACATTGAAAAAAAATGTAAGTATGTAATTTTGTTACTTGCTACGTTACAATTGCAATGTGAAATTCCAGACGAATAGGGAATAGAATTAAAATGTTCCACAAGGTCAGAATAGTTAACAAAAATCACAGTTTTAATAGCAGGAATTGAATTAATGTAGTTGCGTTCCAAGATTGAATGGAGAAAAGAAGCAATCCAATAAAAAAGCAAACATTAAGTTAATCAAATAATAATCACATGCATGATTAGCAAAGGCGGAAATGTATCTCGAAGAATGCTTACAGACTATATATATATACATTGTACTTGACTGATATGTTTCACACTTATAAGTGTTGTACATTTTACCATATTTAGTATGGAACAAAATAATGCAGCAATTAATACAATTCGAAACTGAGTTCTGTACCACAATATATTATACATTTCCCATGAATTCTTTCTTAACGTCAGCAGTAATTATTTATTCAACACTTCGTAAATATTTTACACAAAATGCTTGGAAAGATTTCTCACTAAGTGAAATTCCAAATCAGTTTTAAATAAAAAATTAGCTGACCTCT
This sequence comes from Megalonaias nervosa, assembly GCA_016617855.1. Lineage (NCBI taxonomy): Eukaryota > Metazoa > Mollusca > Bivalvia > Unionida > Unionidae > Megalonaias > Megalonaias nervosa. Next base: position 5,819 of record JAECUM010006179.1, read on the forward strand.
CTGATGAGTCATTCATATCATACTTCCAGGTTTTGTCTACATTGGTTTCCTTCTGTTGAGTCATTTCTATCAGATTTCCAGGAATGTCTATATGGGTGGTCTTCTTGTTGTGTCATTTCGATCGGATGTCCAGGTCACGAGTAACTTGTATCAGATTTTTAGGATGTTCAACTATGGTGACCCTTTCATGATTAATTCCTGTTAATTCCGGCCGAGTCATACCAAAGACTTATAAAAATGATATTAACAGCTGCATCGCTTGGCGCTCAGCATTAAGAGGTTAGACCTGGTGTCAGGATAATGTGACTGGGTGGGACATCATGTTACATGTCTGCGGCATTACATGTGTGCTATACATCACTGTAAACTGACACACTGCAGACATCGTAGCAATATGACTCAAATATTGTTAAAGATACGTTAAAAATCCAAATCACACATAATAGTCCAATCCTGCGTTTCACTCAAATAGTAAAATATATGAGTTTTAATTCAAATAATGAAATGCGAAATGTCTACTTAGCCCTAACGCTATGTCGGGAGGTTGAGGAGCCACCACCAATGGTCTGCCCCTCCTAGCCTGCCTAAAGAGCCGTACAATCTTTTCTTCTCTGCAAACACGTTGGTCCAGAAGCCTTGGTTCCTCAGCAATTAACAATATTAATCTTCTTCCCGACAACGTTCTCCCGACAGCAGCTCACTGGGTATAGCATAACCCATATTAGATCACGGCTAAACGACACCTACAAGCCTGTGGATACATGTAGATACGTCATGTCACACCGTCACAACTCTTGGCAACCTATCAATCAGCCAGCAGTCAATCACTGGTCAGTAAACCCACCAGTTAATCAGTGGTCAAACATTCCACCAGTATCAACCAGTTAATCAGTCAGCTCTACAGCTGGTCGATCAAATTACTCAATCAGCTGAAAATATATCAAAATCCGTGTACTACTAATGACACGAACATGTATAATAACACGAAATGACGTTATGGACTGTAAACTTGAGTTAATTCTTTTATACTCGTATTATCGGGACAACTATACAAAGCGCAAAGCAGGTTTAGAAGTGAATCTGTGTCCGACAAGAATTTTATAATACTTATCGTCACTTAATAAATGCAACGTTATTGCAAATATAAATCGTTCTGTTATATCACAAGCATGATAATTAGGAAATAGACTATAACATTGCAATATACGAAACAAGTCAAGAGTTACCAAAAATACAACAAACAAAAAAAACGTGGTAGTACAATAATTATATCCTATAATACAAATAGGAAGCTAATATATAATTCGCATACATCTAGAGCTGGAGATCGCGAGCCGTTAAAGTAGACTGCTCACTGACAAGACTTCTCGTAATGTGACATTTTGCTCTACGGTAAGGTAACTTATACACCGACTATGTAGCCCTAAATCGTCTATGTGCTTGATGAATATCGGTTTTCCCAAAGCAAGCACTTCGCCAGTACAGCATAGAATGAACCGAACTCACCCTTTCGAAATAATATACGATATACCAAAATCACCCTCGGGTAGCGCTGTAGAAAAAAAATGAAACTCGAGTACATGTATCTAATATTAATAAAACGACAGATTTATACAATTCCGTGCCAAGCTCATTGGGATAATTCTGATTCTTTTCATAAATGTTGTCGTAGGTAAATATCTAAGCAATATCTCAACCTACAAACATCCAAGATTTGGGCATTTTGATGATTAATATGGTAACAGGAACTATTTCTGCCAGTCGCAATATTCTAAACTGCCAGATTTAAAATTCTTCTTTTTTCTAGAAGATGATACTTGTTTGTTTCTAATCAGTGTTTCTTATATTCTTCTATATACTCTTGTATTTCTTATAATTGCATACACAATATTTCTAAAAGGTTATGGCATATTTCAGTCACAATGGATACACAATTTATTGTTAAATAACTTGATAGCCGCAAGTATGACTTGGAAATCTCCCAAAATAATATTAGTACAAACTCTAAATTTTAACAATCAACAATTATCCAGGAAATATTCTTATCTCTCACATCATTTACAAATTGAATGCATTTCCGAAAATATGATGTGGAGTGCACATTATTTCCATATATTGCAACACAAGGATTAAACATTTCTGCATGTTTAGTAGTGACTATTTTAATGGTAAAGATAGTTCTAAATGTGCTTCATAAACATCAATCTAAACAGGATTATGATCGCTTTTCACTGAAATATGAAAAAATGTTGCAAATAAAATAAGTTATCAATATTTGACACAGACGATATTAACAATATTTCTACCTACATTCGTCCGATAATATCCTTTAAATCCATTCAATTTTCAACACATTGACAAACTTAAATATATCAATCGTATTTAATCACCCTCATGATAGTCCTTCACATCAATATTTGTTATTTTGCTCCTTGACCCATGTGACACAAACGTGTAAAAGAGAGTTTGATAAGGACATAATTTGTTGAATTTAGTAATGATAATACATTACGATTAATTACAGGAGTATCTACACTCTTTATCACAGTTGACATGTCAAAAATGACATAAACACCTGTTATTATTTTTAATTAACACCTTATTAGTTTCACCTATTTTCGATCGATAATTAAGATTTGTAGTTTGTTTCCAATATAAGTACAAACATAAGAAAAATAAATTGATTACAAACCAATTTAAGTTAATATTCTGGAAAGCATTTATTGTTGCTCACTGTTCAACTTATCCAAACTAACTTTGTTCTGTCCATATTTAATCTAAGATTGTCCCATTGGTCTAGTGGTTACAGTTTCGACTACATATGAAAGAAGTCGTGGGTTAGAATCACGGCCGAGATACCTTCAGATTCATAAATATATCACTAAGAGCTACCTCACTTGACTCCCAGCATTAAGAACTTGCTTACCCTTTATAGGTTGTGTGTAAGATAAAACTTGCAAGTAAAGGTTAAGACACTCTCGCCTCCATGAGTCTTCCTTCCTATTGGGGAAAATAGGGTGGTGGTAATATGACATCACAGGGAGGAAATTATAAAGGTTGAAGACAACAGCCAGAAGTGGTTCCAAGATTAACTCAACGGCCACCTGTTCCAAACCAGGGCGAGCCATATGATAACATGAATGTCGGTTGTCGTCTACAGCCCGGAGAGGGATGCGCTCCACGCAAATGTCCATGATACGGCAGAGATGACAAAATGACAATAAAGTTATCATTTCGAATCGGTCGTAGCCCGGTGTACCACCATCCTCTGGACACCAGGACGGAGGTGATATGTATGCTGCTGATGCAACCACCATCAAAGTACGGGCAAGAGATAGCTATTGGTACGTGGACATTAAGTCAAGTATGGAAACTCTAGGAGCCAAACTATGAGATGGGAAGACATCATGGCACAACTAAGACTCTTCGATATGAGCTTGAATAATTTTGGAGAGAGACCATGAATGACACAAGCTTTTCTTCATTGACTTGAGTATAAGCATGAGCATGGAAGTCTGATTGATGGTACGTAAGGGCATTATGAGTGTAGTCATGGGATGCTGACCAGTATTTCACGTTATGATTACAATCCGCTTGAGAGTATCTCATTTCAACACCACCATCATACAGTTTTGTGCCCCAATATCTATGACGATGAAGAGGTAGGAGAAGCCGCGCAGCCTGCCGAAAAGTCTGTGGTCATTATCGTAATGAACAGACCAATGAGAGTGGACTGATGCTCGAAGACATTGCCACCTATAGTAACCTAGTGCTAACGAACACCATTGGTCCCAGTATACCACTTAATAGATGAACTTTGCACAGTGCAGACGGAAAACCCCATAGCCAGATTGATAACATCTCGGTGAGGATGTGCTTCCGGTCTAGCTTGCTTCAACATTGCCAGAGCACTTAGCTTCCCAGGATCCGGCATAGGAAGCGTCCATGACTTGCTAATAATGACTATCAAACTTCATCGGTGGAAAATCAAGAAGAAAATGACAGATTGGAATCAGGTTTGAACTTGAAACATCGTAAAGCTCCATGCGTGACGCATTTGAGACAACACTAGGTGCCAAATTTGAACCACTCACAATTCAAGGTTATGACGAAATAAGCTTAGATTCTTTGATCACCACATTCAATACGGCAGTAATGGTCACAGATAGCAAGATCATAGGCAAACACAGTATGAGAAAGAAGCCCTAGGTCACAGCAGGTATACTCGACCTCTGAGATGTAAAACGAAAACTGAGGCGGAAGCGAAGAGACCTTGAAAGAGCAGAAGAATATAAGGAGGTTAATAACAGGATTAAAGAGTGCGAAGAAACGCTGGTTAGAGGACCATTGTAAGACGCTAAATTTCCCATAGACGACAACAGAGGTTGACCACCCGATCCTCAGTGAGGACGAAGATGCTGCGATACAGGCACTAAAGATATAAAAAAAAACTTTTTGGTGAAGGAAGAACCTCCGTGATAGATGTCCTCACAATATTTTGTGACAAAATCATCTGGTATATATGGAGAAACTGGCTCTCCCTGTCATAACCGTCACCGTTTACTGTGCCCTTTATTAATATCAAATACAATCCACCAGCAAATATGACTGGACACTGAATCATTCTCACCAATGGTTTTAAAAAATTTTTTGGATTCCAAATCAGTCGCAAACGAAATGACCAGTACAGATGACTAGACCATAAATCAATTAGACAAAAGATACAAAACCTGATTGGACTCAGAATCGTCATCAGAGTAAGGTGATCAGTAAAGTTGAATTGACTCCGAATTAATGTCACAATAAAGAATCAGTAAAGTTGCTTCTACATTAAACGAATCTCACATAAAAGGATTAGAAAATCTGATGTCATCAAATTCCTTCCACTAAAGCAGAAAAACGTCTACAATTATCCGTACGTCTAAATGTACCTACTAGAAATCAATCAGAAGCAAAATGACTAGAAATTTTGATTGGATTCTGAATAAATCTCTCTCAAATGAATCAGAAAGGATCGCCTGGCATCAAATTTCTCTGACAAAAAGGAACAATCGTCTGCATTTAACCTAACAATTAAATTTAACAGTATATTATGCAATCTACATTGCATTTTGACTATGAGAGCCGACACTCTGATCAGAGAACTCATATATGAATTAAATAAGGGTTGGGGTAAAGACATTAAAAAGCATCCAAAATATAGATTTAGCTCTTTGTTATAACAGCATTAGAAATCATGCAATATTTATATTGAAAATTTGGGTTAAGGAGTAAGCGTTCATTCTGTTTTGGAGAGTAGCTGCATCAAAGAAGCAAATTAGACATACGAAGAGTTATATTTATATGCTTTTAAACTATTTGCTTTATATTAAACTTCATTCGCACCATGTTTCAGCAAAAGGATTCCTTGAGTATGGACATTCTCTAACATAGGGTTCAAACTTTCTGTTAAGACCTGGGCTAATGGTAAACAACTGATTGCAGATGCTTACTACCTTTATGTATCAAATTTATTTTGACCAAATGCTAACTTCAAAAAACCTCTACTCCCTTATTCGAATATGTGTTCTTTTATGCATTCAACCATCTACTCTCGTAACGATTTCCACTGCAATGTGTAGCTGGTGTTTTTCATATTGATAACTTGAAGATAAGATCAGATAACAACGGATATATGAACTTATTTCCACCCAACTGTTTGATCATTGCTCAAAATATGTCCCATGTGTGTGGCCTGAGAACACGAACTCATGATACCATTCCTGTTGCTTTGTTCTGCAATTATGCTGTCTTAGCTCCAAACACTCTTTGTAAAAGAAGAACAAACACGAGACAAACTATCAAATTTCTAGGAACTAAAGAAAGAAACGGCTTATTAATAAGTCATATTTTACAGATTAACCCAAATGTTCAATATAAACATTGCATGGAAATGCATGTTACTGAATCGGAACACCTTGTTTCTCTTAGCTCACTGTAATATTTCCGCTTGCAGTCCTGATCTTAATCATTTAATAACAAGGAAACAATTTAAACAAAATAACAAGAAATTCCTAATTTGATTGCATTATATTAAACAGGAAGCGTGTGATGAAAGGCCCGGTAGCAACAGATGGTATAATTACATTGATAAAACATGTACTTTACACAGACATTCTGTGTAAAGATATACCCCTAAACCCAGTTTCTAGATTTATATTACGTTCTGCTGTTTCTGCTCTGCTGTTTCATTAACCTATCGGATTGTATTGTATTTTCTTTTCGTTCTATTTTCTTAATTTAGTATCAAGTACCTAATCGGTCTATTTTCAGTACGTTGTGGATGACGTCATTATCGACCACATCTTAATTCACATTATCTTGCGTAGATTTCGGGTGAGGATATTTTATTATCTAAGGTAATATTTATCTGTATATTTAATAGCATCAGGCATGTAATAATTTTGAAATTATTTTTGTATTCTTTGTCATATTTGCAGAGATAACCATATATTGGAGCTGCATCAAATAGTTCAAGATGAACAATTCCTCCTTCATATGTCTCCTGCAGAAATTAAACGACGAGAAAGCCATCGTGCTCATCCCGGCCATAGTGTTCATTGCATTTTTGATGTTAACAGGATTAATCGGCAACATCGCTGTTTGTTACTATTATGGCTGTAAGACAAAAAGAAGTACTACCTCTTGCTTTATTCTCAGCATGGCAATATTAGATCTTTTGAGCTGCACTATTTCAATGCCGATGGAGATTGTTAATTTGAGGTTCTTTTACATGTTCCCAGATGCAACAGTGTGCAAAGTTCTAAAAGCATCCAATTTCGTGTTCACGATTTCTTCCAGACTTATCCTTGTTGCCATAGCAATGGAGCGATATAGACGAATATGTCTTCCGTTTAGGAAACAGTTCACGGTTTCTCAGGCTAGGCTTATCTGTTGTATCTCTGTGCTGGTCGCCTGTGTTTTATCATGGCCAAGTCTTGTCTTCTACACAGTTGTTGTTGTAGATGTCCCCATTTCTGGGTCAGAGGTCATTCAGGGATACACCTGCACTATGGCTAGAGGTGATTTCTTAAAGGTATATCGGAATGCCTTTAACGTCATGCAGATCTTGTTATTCATTTTCACCGTCTTGCCACTAACAGTCTTGTATGTTTTAGTGTGTCGACAATTAATTAGACTCAAGCAATTCCGGAAATACGGTACAGGTGAATTCTGCCTATCTCCTAAACGATCAATGTTTCTAAACAATGATAACAGTTCACACGGAAAGTCGAATAAAGATAAGGATACTCCAAGCAGATGTCGCAATGATGCGGAGGGGACTATATCTAAAAAGCAACAAACGCCAATTGAAGGTTCAAATGTGGCAAGCAATTTCATAACACAGGTTGCAAATGAAAGGAACGACATGACAAAAGAATCTTTATTTGTGAGAGAAGTGCACACTAAACTCGGCGGACATAATAGTGCCAATAATAACGAAAGCATACTAACCAATGAATTAGAACAAACCAACACTCGTGCCCAGCAGGAGGAACAGTGCGATTCTACGGAACGTAGTGTCAATGAAGAGGATGAGTTAACCGACGGCACCACTAGAAATTTTAAAAAAGAAAATATTGGCAGAGTTAGACCCGAATGTTATTTCGATAAGAAAAGGGCGACAGATTCAAAAACTGTGAGAAACACCTTACTTATGCTTATTCTTACAATAACATTTGTAGTAAGTGTTCTACCTTTCATATTTTTGATTGTCTGGCGGAGTCTTTCGGCTCGTAACGTGGAAAACGAAATGACCGACCTCCAGCTTATATTCTATACAATTGGTATAAGATCATTCTTTCTTAACTGCGCAATGAACCCTATGATCTACGGGTTCTTCAACTCGCAGTTCAGGGATTTCTTCGGCAGGATATTTTGCACTTGCCGTGGAGCCAAATCCATCTTTACGCTGGACAAGAAGACAAGAGACAATATTAAATCTAACACATAGATTCTCGTTTGCTGCTCTAATCAGAGTATCTATTAGTATGGTTGATGTGTCTGGAAGTGTCGTTTTAAACTGAGTTGATAAAGGCTTCTAGATTTGGAATTGAACTTTTTGTTGGGGTACAATTACTTTTTTTCTAAATGTGGGTTGGTCGCAGCTTATATTTTCCTCTGATTTATTTGTTGGCTGCTAGGCAAAAATGTGCCTTGGTTTTAGTCGGCGGCTAAACACTTCGATGTCCTTTTTCAGCTTCCGTCTGTCGTATGTCTTTCCTTAGACGTCACATCTTTGTATACTAACACACCGCACAACGAAGGGATACATGCGTGTAGAGAAGCATGGGAAACAAGAACTGTACACAATCCACCCACACGCTTCCTAGTCCAACTCCTGGAGCTTGTCCTGAAACTCAATAACTTTGAATTTAATGAAGAAATCTACCTCCAAATCAATGGAACAGCAATGGGTACAAAAATGGCCCCTGCGTATGCTAATATTGTTATGGAAAAACTGGAGGGTTAGCTTTTAGCATCGGTTGGAGTTACACAATACCAGTGGGTACGCTTTATCGATGATATAGAAATGCAGTGGCAACATGGAAGAGAAAGTCTGGGTGATTTCATATCAAAGGCAAACAACTCCCATCCTTCAATAGAATTACGGCAGAAATCTCCAACCCAAACCATGTTTTCCTGGACAAAGCAACCCGATTGGTAGAAAACAAACTCCATACAGATATCTACTCGAAACCAACCGAAAAAACACCAGTATCACCTCCCATCCAGCTGCCATCCGAAACTCGGCATTAGGAACATTCCATATAGCCAGGAACTAATGATGCGCAGAATTTGCTCCGACGATGAAACATGCTTGAAAAGGTCTGAAGAGCTGTCTAAACATTTAATTTACCGAGGCTACGACAAAGACCCGATTGCGGAGGAAACCCAAAGGGGTAAACAAACAAACCGCTTTGACCTACTAAAATATGGAAAGAAGGAGAAGGCTGATAGGATACCATTTATCCTGACCTACCATCCAGACAACAGCAAAGGAGGTAAAATCATCGTGAAACACTGGCCCATCGTGGAATCGTCGGACGTACTAACGTTAATCCTTCCGAACAAACCTGTAGTAGCCTGCCGGAGACCCAAAAACCTCAAGGACATCCTAGTCAGGGCGAAACTAACGCCAATCACTAATCAAGACCGCCCTATTCAATCTGGCCCCTGTAGCGATAAAAGGTGCAAAACCTGTCAACATATGATAAAGACCAGGACTTTTTCTAGTACAGTGAGTAGAGAAAAACTAAGCATACATGGTCCAAACAAAACGTGCAAAACAGAATGTAATTTATTTTCACCTGTAAGATCTGTAGCCTTCAGTATGTCGGAGAAACAAAAGCTACACAAAAGGATCAAACTTCATACATCTGATTGGATGACAAAGAAGCTGTACAGAATCCCGGTCGCAGAACACTTCTCCTCCCCTGGCCACACTTTCAGTGATAGACCACTTATTGCAATTGCTCACAACCCCAACTGGAGTTCCGAAACTAGGAGAGAAAAGGAATCTTACTGGATACGCCGCCTTAGAACATTGAATTTAAGCGGTTTAAACCAAGAAGACTAGATAAAGACAGCCATGCACAAATAAAATTGTCTTTTGCAGACGAAACACTTTCCTTTAAATAATTCTCTAAATTTGCCTTGTTGCCTACAATTACTACTATGACAATGAAATATCCGGGATATAATTTGCGCTTACATAAACGTACATAAAATAACAGATGTCATTATGACTGGTCGATTTCTTGGTGAATACAAATATTTTTCATTACCCGCAACAAGCTGATATAAACTAGTTGAAACATAATAAATTTAAGGTTGAATTCCTGTAGAAACAGCCATGTAAAGTTTTGCAAACACTACGGTTTTTCTGTTTTATTAGTTTGTCTTGCCTATGTTTTGTATATGCCTTTGAAACATACTCGTTACGAGTCGAAAGCGCTCAGGCTAGTTAGATACTAATTTTGCACTGTTCTTTGTCAGTTTATTGCATTTATGTTAATCAATCCCTGACACACTTGATCCCTTGCTGGATCCAGTGCACTTGAAAGGACTGTTATTCGCCATATGATATGTATTCTATATATATATATATATATATATATATATATATATATATATATATATATATATATATATATATATATTTGTGCTATGACAAATACACATGGAACCATAGGACTTAAAGATGTTTAGTTAGCACATTCTTTTTCAGATACGATATCTTTTGTAACGTAATACAAACACATTCGTTGGACCAACATGGACACAACTGGAATACGAAAAGAATGACTTGTTAAAATGGATAACTTATGCTTTATTTAAAATGGAGTAGGAACTAGAACATTATATAATATTCTTGCTAGCATAGTGTTATGAAATATTTACAAAGCTTCCAGCAAGAAGTCATGGGTTTTCTGTGGAAAGGAAACGTTAGGAACTGAGTTCTATGCCGAAATTGGTGATGAATTTTATTATTTCCTTATATATAAATTGTTGATCAGCATGTAAAGTGTTCTTTGAGAAATTACGTTTGTTCAAGGCCATATATGATGATATGTATAACATTTATAAATGTGAGACCTATATGTCAACTGAAACTGTGTCTGTAGGTATTTGAATATTATACTAAATGTTTTGTTTTATATCAGGTCATTCTCATTGTTGTTCGCATTCTCTAAGATTTGCATAAATATGCAAACATTCTTGATAATAAATAAATAATTTCTCTTGTTCAAGAATATTCAATCAGAACATTGATATTAAAAAGACGGCGATTGCCTTTTGACGCGTCTAGAAATTAATCAATGGGGTTAAACAGCAATTGTTTTAATTCATTGGAGAAAATCACATAGTGATGCTTATCGGAATCTTGGGTGTGACATTATTAAAGTGTCCATAGTATTCAGTATTCGATGATATATTCTATGATTTGCTGTATCCCTGAAAACTGAAAAGGAAATGTCGTTTTCATTATGCCTACTAGTATATAACGACTTCATTCCGACAATATAGACGGTATATACATTTTCACGACGATATAGACTGTAGATATAGTCCCGCTTATTGGATGCATTTTAAGTAAGTACAGTAAAATGGCTTTATATGAAAAGAGACCAAAACATTTTCATATCTGTATTGCTTGGTAAGTTTATTTTCCTTTATATGGAAAGATAAAATTATATGAAACGTTTCGCTGTTGAAAGAGTATAAACTTATCTGAAACATTATCTGTCATCAGTTTTTCCATCGGATTGCCCTAGTCTACGTTGAGGCTTATTCAATATGCATGAATGCATAGCTTGTGAAACATTGAATTTCTGTCATCAGTACAGTTTCAAGTAGGCTGTATTTATACACTGCGAATTGTTCTCCTTAAATATGATTTTTGTAGTTTGTATCGAGCATAAAGATACGACTCAGAAAGCCAACGTTATATAGACACTTTCCAACAAAGAAAGAGAGAGCCTTAATGATAATAACAGGCAAATGGACTATGGCAAATTTGAACTTCATTAGATGTTATTTCTCTTCATTAAAAATTTCAAGTTTAAATAATGGTCCTTTAGCCAAATATTATATTTGTATATATTATCAATTTTGTTGTAGGTTTTCTTCTTGGCAAATGTGAGATCAATCATTACAATAATAACAACCCAAGTTCATTGCAAAATCAGTATGGTGTAGAATGAATATTGATTCAACTTTAAAACAGCAATTTTTACTGTTTGCAATTTCTCTACCATAAGACAGAGCGTGAAATGTTAGCTTGATATTTAAATATTGAGCGACGTCATTATGAACAATGAATGTTTAAACCAAAGGACGTAATCGTGAACAATGAATGACGTTAAAGTATATTTAACCTTTCAAATTCAGTCTGAGAATATATTTATACATCAGGCTACAAATAAACTCATATATCAAAAACTGTATTTTAATGCTTGTCATTGCTGTTATTAAAATTACCCCAGCTACATGGTATTCTTTAGTCTGTTATACGGTTATCACGCATAGAAAATTCGGCTTGATATGCAAAGGTTTCCTATATTTTTAAAATTATATTGCTAGACCATCTTGAAAAAGAACAAAAAGAGCTGATTTTCTAGAGGAACGTTTTAAAACTCCTTAAAATATACTCTCGCCAGTTCAAGAAAACGATGTTTTGTAAAAGGAAAGATTCCATCGGTGGATTCCATGACAGAGCTAAGTGTGATTGAACAAGAAATATATAAATCTGCGAAAAAGTGTTTGGTGTACAGTGCATATTGCATATCGGGAATATTACATAGTGACAGGAGAGACCACGTGTTTGAATTCCAATATGAAATAGGCTATATAATGTGTTGAAATGATCGTGACGTTCCAGAACTGTAGAAAGTTACATATGTTGGGACATCAACCCCGTTGTTTGTGGTGAATTTCTTGTCTTTGTCCATTCTAACCTATAGTGAAGATTGATCAACCGCCTCAGAGTGAAAGAGAAAACATATAATGCTTTAGACTTATATAAAATCTCTCGCGTTTCAAGGCATAGCGAAAAATATTGTTCTCATCGCGATGAATGTGTGCTCTCGCTATAGTAACGATAAATGTTTGGTACGTGCATAGGCTAAGGTTTATGAATTAATTTTCATCATGTAATACGTTTGTTTGTTTGTCGTGTTTGTGTACTTTTTCTCTAGTATATGATGGTCTTCTAAGTATGAGTTAAGATGATGATCGACAACGACAGCGGGCAATTCTGCATATAGGTTCAAATATTTGACACTTTGATTTTGAGCAAAGGAAATGTTACACCGTCGAGAAACATTTTAAATAGTTGATGGCTATTATAAAGCAAATAACTGTGGCGACTGCTATGCTTTTGCATACCCAAATAATGTGTATCTTGATTTGATTGATGTGATATGAGAGGATTAATTTCTTTCATGGCTTAGCCGTTGCAACCATTGGTAATTTTGTAATTAGACGCTTGCGAACAGCTTTAAGACCAAATGAAGTGCGAATCTAAAGACAAGCGGCAACTCCAAAATTGAATAATCGGAATTAGGATAAATTTAATTAGAATGCTAGCATGGAAAAGATGATGGAGGATGCAGAACTTCAAAATGCTGAACAACGTCTTTCGAAAGGTTTGAGTATCAGTGCTTACAGGTTATAGATACGTTAAATTAGCTGTCATGAATGATATGTATGAACTCATTATATTATGTTATATGACAAGCATCAGCTCCTTACGTATATAGCATGTATGAACTCATTAAAGTAGCTAAATCTTCTGAAACTGGTTGGAATTTGTAGAGATATATGCATGTTAAACTTGTCTTTATGTCGATTGCATAATTGTATCCTCAGTCTTAAACATAGGGCGATCTCGATGTCTCGTCTGGCTGCAAGGCAGTAAGGTTTTATTTCTAAAGCCCCATTCGCCATACCTAATATTTACTACCCGTGCCTAGGTATTGTTCAAGATATCCGAAAACAATGGCAGCTGGAGACATTAGCACAGATGCAAGGCAATCACAACATGACATGTAATCTTCTATTATAATATGTTACCTCTATGCCTGTTACATCAGCAGATATATTGCTTTTTTAATGTTTAATTGTACCTTTGTGGACGTACAACACTGTGATAACCCTGGCACCCATGTAGTGTCAATTTATCTATCCTTATACACGCTAGATTAAGGACATAGTCAAGTTGATTGCTCTACCGGTCGTGGATCAGAACAAGGTTATGCAATAGTCTTTATCTGTCATTCGTCCGTTAGCACAAGTGTTTGTTTTATAGTTGTGTTGTTTTGTTAAAACATTATTTATATATATATATATATATATATATATATATATATATATATATATATATATATATAGTATATATATATATATATATAGTTTAACTTTTGTCCAAGATTATGGATTGTAAAGATCACTTAAAACAACAACATATTACACGTCTTTTTCTTTAGGATTCCCATGACTGTAGATTACACTATAAGATGCTGATAACCCTTGGAAATTATATTGTCTAGTTGGTTTTGTTGGGTAACGTATAAATAGTCCCTTTACTGATATTTGAGTTCAATGTCTATATCTATTTTAAAAATGTAAGGTCGGAATAAATTATTTGTTCACAAGCAAGACAGGAGCAATAAAATCGCAGGAAAAATTGAAGCTAAAATACAGTGCCTATATACTTTAGGGGACCGCTCCGGTGGCCTAAGTGGTTAGAGAGTCCGCCTTGGAAGCGGGGTGTCGCGGGTTGGAACCCTGGCCGAGTCACACCAAAGATTTATAGAAATGGTACTAACAGCTGCTTCGCTTGGCTCGCAGCATTGAAAGGTTAGTGTTAGAACTGGTCGGCCTGGCGTCATGATAATATGACTGGGTTGACGTTGCCGCAATTTTAGGCATCGCTATAACTGCCACTCTGCAGAAATCGTGGGGATATAACTAAAGTTTTTAAAGCTACGTTAAAACTCCAAACGAAAAACATATGATTTAGTGAATCAAAACAAAAACCCACTATTAATAAAACAAGAAGATTTAGAAGAAATGAGAAAAAGAGGTGGCAATTTTAATGCTAATATGAAAATTAAGGTGGTATGATTCGAAATATTTCCTTAACAGTAAAAAGATGGATTACAAAAATAAAATATTTGATTACAGAAAGATTTGTTTATGAAAGATATATAGAGGCAAAACGGTAACAATAATTTACAAACTAATACCATACTTTCCAATCATAAAATACTATTAGATTTTAGAGGAAACTCATGCGAATGTAATTCAATATTTGAGAAATATGTTTGACCACTCTAAAATAAGAAAAATTAAATTTAGCACTTGGTCCGATGGATTTACAGTTGAATTCAGCAAATTATTTTGGAAAGATCTAGGTGGCGTTCTTACTCTTTTCTAATTGCATGATATGATATGCAACGCATTATCCAGAATATCACCTCAGGGAATCATCTCATGCATTCCAAGAGAAGATAAAGACAGAAAATTCATTAAGAATTGGAGACCAATGCCACTAACTATGCAGATTACATGATCCGTCAGAATCAGTTGCTACTAGGGTCAAGAAAATCCTCCCTTATGTTATTAATGACAGCCGAAAGCGTTTTATGAAGGAGAGTGTCACTGGTGAAAATGTAAGAACGTTTTATGAATTGATGCATTATCTTGAGGAAAACAATGAATCTGGTCCTTCAAACTACATCTTATCTCTGTGTACCAGCCGAGCTCTTTTCCCGCTGTTGTTGAGAGGAGGAGGAAAGAACTAACTGCACTAATATGCAAAGACGGAAATCAACAAGGAGATATCTATGTAAAAGTTCTGTTGATTGTTCTTATTTTTCTTCTCCCAGGACACGCCATTATTGTATGTTCATCATTTAATATCCTGAGAATGCCACTTGATTTTAGTAAATTTGATATGATGGATCATGTATGATGCATCATCAATGCGGACTCAGAGGGAATTAATGTTAAATGAAGCCCCCTTTTCGCTTTAAACATAGTGCACTTGTCGTTGAAAACATAAATATAACCCTTTCAAACAAATATATCACCCCTTCTTAATATTGAACCCTCAATGCAATAAGACCTCGGTGTATGCCCTCAATTATGAAACTATATGATGTCAGTTTAAACAGTAATCCACTCCTCTTGATCATTTAAAACAAGTGTCCCTTGACGGACTGATGCTCTGACGGCTTGAAGAAAATTTCATCAAACACTAGATTATCTGATATTCTTCAGCAATAACAAGAATTTCAAATTTGCAGTAGTAGATATAATGGACGATAGACCATTGTCATATAGGACCAACATACTTGCTTAGTCTCGTCTTATTGTGGCATTTGTGATATTTGCGCTCTCCGATCATCTCCTAATTTCGTACGTTTCAGTAAAGGCAGCACCAATGGAAATACAGCTTTCAGAAATTTGAATGTGAATCATATCGTTATTCAGGCATTGATGCTCTTTATCTATAACGCCAAAGAATAAGACTTCCTCTGAATGGCTGATAAATTAGCGATTATGGTAATAACGTAGGTAACTCAAATATGACCCATACGTGGTCGCAGTCTGTCATGTAGGACATTTGAGATCTGATTTTAATCAGACCGAAGGACCTCATAATGATAAACTTGCTGCCATGCTGTCAAATTGTTTCGCAGGGTGCAGAGAATCCAGCCTGCGTCTGAATTATAATATTCAATAATTATTACAATGATTTGTCTTATACGTTTTCTTTAGTTTTATAGCAAGTTTTATTTTCACTCGATGACTTTTACTTTTGTTAAAGAAAAATATTTGCTTGCAAAATCACAGCGGGATTAATATGTGATTATTTATTGAAGGCCACTCCATCATGGTAATATCAATTTCCAGCCACCCCTCGTCTGGTGTCACAACATTTACTTTACCTCCTGATGGGGTGCATGTAATGCATGTTGTAGGGTCTAATCTAAGATCTTCAATAACTGAATAATCATGCAATTTCATTATATTGATATATCACAATTTGTTTATTCATTACCCCATTCTCTATCCCAGCCCCGTATTTTAAAAAAATCCCCTTTTTGTCAAAGGTGTGTGGATGGGGATTCCTCCCCTAAACGTTCAGTTCAACTACTATAGTCAACATAATATCAGATGCGAATTATACCACACCTTTCAACAACTGGCACATATTTACAATCTAGCAGATAGGTATTTATTCACTACATAACTTACAAATTTTAAACCATATTCAAATAAACCTTTGTCAGTATCACATTCATCCTCACAAAGGGATTCAAAGAAAATGTCAGTGCATGTAAAAAATATACAGTGGTGCAAGTAGGATACTAAAGGTAGGGGACATTATGTCCCCACCTTCAAAATTACAGGACAACTACATTTTCAAGGGACAAATTAAAATCGAAGCACATAATCCACTAGTTAAGCAAAACGATGAGATTTTTTGATATTACAGTCTGGCCATCTTAACCTTTTCATGTGCACTGTACTGTCATGTTTTCCAAGGTCACTGATATGATTGTTGTACAATATGCTTTCATTGCTAAAATAACCTTAATTTAAGATGAGATTAAAAATGTCACTGTCAAAGGAGAGTATCTTTGAAAAGGTGAAGGTATGTGTTTAAGTGCTCCAAAACTGAGGACGCCAAGATAGAATAATGTTTGCTATATCGGTTCAGGCCCAATACTAAAGTGTATCTAACCAAATGGCAGCCAGTTTAATCCTACTAACAAAGACCGTCCCTCTGGGCAATATTTCGCAACCACCATCTTTAGAATTCAAACCTGTCCCTAGTTCACTCAACTATAACTGCCTGATCAAAATCGAACAAGGCAACATTACAGGACTCATATCCATGTTTATATCAGGTGTTAATTTGAATGGCATCCACTTCTAGGTTAGATCAGGATCTGAACAAAGACTTTTTCTAAAATCATATATTCTTGATACGGACACAGTGTCTAGCTAGCACAATACTGGTATTTACGCTGCAAGTTAACACACATACATATTTACATACATATTACATAAATACATAGATACATACATACATAAATACATACATAAATACATGCATACATATGTACTATGAAGTGAAGAATGAATCCTTAGAGCAACGCATTGACTCTTCTCATCCGTGTTATATCAATTTCAATCAACATTAGGATTAAAGATGATCTTTACATAAATTAATGTTTAACGTAAACCCCTGTTGGTACAGCATCAAAAGTCAAGACTTTCCCAACGATTGGAAATACAAAATAAATTTGTTTGTTTGAAGTGGGTGTCAGTGGTAGTTGGGGAGTGTGTAGGTTGTGTGTCAATGGTACAAGGTCAAACATAAACAAGGAGCATTCCAAAACACACACCTGTGAAACTAACCTTTTGTTTCTTTTTAAGCAAAGAAAACGAAATTTCTAAGGGTAAAATAAAGACATATGAGCGAACTGAAACGCCCACTTGCTATTAAGCTTGCTTCCTATTTGCATGCTGTAGCAGGAAATAAAACTGAAATAATAATTTGTCCTTAAAGAGGTTGATCAGGAAACTAAATATTTAACCACATTTTCCCAATGATCTATGCAATCATATATTATCGATAATAAATCGTGGCTAATATTGATAGTAGCTATCGATCTATCACATTTCCTCCCAAAACTCGATGGAGTGTGCAATGACCAAATGAAACGATTCTAACGATAAAAGGTAATGAAAAAAGGAAGTGATGGTAAGTTCATCGCTTCATCACTTCCTTGCTCTTTCTGAGGCACGATGAATTTCATTGAGGAAGACAATTTTAGTTTTCAAAGTATCTTCCTGGAATTATTCCTATAGCCTTTGTTACACAAGAGAAACGTAAATGATCATATCGTCTTAGTTCTACACGACAAAGAAATGTGTATGTGATTAACAGGCGTTGGAGTGATAAGATGGAATTTATCATATACTTATATATATATATATATATATATAAGTATATATATATATATATATATATATATAGTATATATATATATATATGTTGGAGTATATATATATATATATATATATATATATATATATATCACTGCCCAAAATGAGCAGGTCTCATAATGACGGAAAATATGGCAATTATCAGAGTATGTCTTTGGGCACAGCAATACAAGTGGGTTATTTAGTACGAAGGTAATTGGTGTCAAATGCTTGTCTAAAGGCACACATAATTGGCTCATCCTATGGTAAAGTTCACACCCGCTTTGTTTTGGTCGCCAGTCCAGTACGCAATCCACTGTGCATCTGACTTGCCTTAGTGATCAGGGTAAAATAGTTTACAAACTGTCAGATCTGTAATGTATTGCAATAGATTATGCCATATCAGTGTTCATACTGTTCTCACAAATTGATTATGTATTTTTATGAGAATGAATACCACCGAATGTGAGGTGTAGTTACAAACGAAGTGGACGGGATGGAATATGGCGTTAGTCAGCTAAAAAGAGTGTTTAAATCTTAAGTTTGTATATGATCAAACAGTAAACTTTTTCTAATTAGAATAATGGATATATTTCATTTTATTGTAAAAATAAATAAAAATAAGCAACAAGAAGAAAGTCGAGACGAGCAACCAATATAGCAATATAAAATATCTTACGTGTTTAGTTTTCAATATTCATATATCGTTGGCTGTTACGGTGATGACCTGAAAAGGAAATCAAAAGACGTTTCAGAATTTCAGCAAAAAATGACAAACTGTACAAGGTTCAAGGCCTACTGTGTATTTTTATTTCAGGATATCTTAATCAGAGTTTTTGAACGTGATATTATGCCTTTTTATCAGAGGGGGTAAAGTATATGGCGCTGCGATTAATTTATTCGCATATCCCCAACCGTCAATCTAAACCTTCAAGAAATTTTACCCGACTGTAAACCAATGCAATATTTATTTATGTTTAAATTATATTTCACATTAGAGACATGTCTTTTTTCAAGCTAAATGTGATTTAAAAGTTGAATTCAAGCATTGACGTTTTTCGTCATGTATCGTAAGTAACGATATGATTCATCTTGTAGCGGAATATTTTAGCTTCTTGAATCGTAACTTTAAATATTGGTTTTGGTAAATAAACATTGTAAGAAGAGAATCTGAAAAAGATACTTCACAAAATAATCCGCAAAAAGTTGAACCTTGAAGACACCTTAGAAAATGTTAAAAGAATTTAGCATAACGCCATCCTGACATTTGATGGATGAGCTACAACAGTGTACAAAATAACGACGTGTTGGCATCAGACCACTCGAATTAAATGAAACAATAATCAAACACATATATACTGTGTCGTTGTGCAGCTTGTCTTTTGCCTCTTGTTGATTATTTTTCACCAAATAAAGTCAATACCTTATACACAATTCAATATCTGCCAAACCTACTTTGTTAAACAGTTTGAAACAGTTCATAAAATAATGCTATGGCCTTATTTCAAATACACTGTTGACTTCTAAAACTGTTAAACCACTGTATATTTAATTTGGATACTATACCTTTGCATTTTTATTTATCTGCAAATATATGTCATGTCGATTAGTAGTTAATTTATAAGCTTATCATATAATATATTGTCACGTGTGTATTCCCGATCAAGCCATAAAGATGGGAAGTCCGAGCAGGTTTGTGAACATTCACGTTGCTACTTTATGTGGTTTTGATGCTTGCCGAAAATATCGTTTGCTACTGCTACAAATCGCTCACCGAACGTTGAAATAAAACCATAATAATTATATTTCTATAGCTGGGTTGAAAACCTTTCTTGATTAGATGTTTGTCTTTTGGTATCAAACCACTTTTTTTAACTAATTGGTAATTTTAGTGTGTGAAGTATTAAATTTGTCGAAGTGGCTGTTAAGATGTCAAGTCCAAAAATCATTATGTTTTATATAGACAAGATTGGTTTGTTTATGTATTAGAAATTAACCCACACGGTCATTGAATCTATAGTAATGGTATCACACTAGAGACATACAATTGTTGAAAACGGGTTTCAGAGGAACCTTAAAACTGAAGTTGTTTTTCTAGATCTAACAGCTGCATGACACGGTCTGGCATGCAGGGCTGCTGTTTAAAATGTCCAGAGTATTGCCGCGCTGGATAGTTGAGTCTATTGAACTGTTCATTCGCAACAGGCGCTTCAGAGTGCACATCAGAGAGAACTGCAGCTCGCGGAGGCGTCAGACTAATGGACGCCCACACGGGTCTGTTCTTTCGCCAAGTTTGTTCGAAGTCTATATCAATGACTTACCTGTAATACAGTCACGCAGGTTCATGTATGCAGATGACATTGCTCTCGGGACCCAAAGTCGCTCATTTGCAGAGCTTGAGGTGGTTCTTAATAAAGAACTGGAGGATATGACGGACTTCTTCAAGAAATGGCATCTATAGCCAAGCGCAACAAAGACAGTCTCATGTGTCTTCCACCTTAACAATGCTAATGCGAATCGTGAGCTTTGCATC
The DNA here is from genome assembly GCA_016617855.1 of Megalonaias nervosa. Classification (NCBI taxonomy): domain Eukaryota; kingdom Metazoa; phylum Mollusca; class Bivalvia; order Unionida; family Unionidae; genus Megalonaias; species Megalonaias nervosa. Next base: position 26,901 of record JAECUM010006179.1, read on the forward strand.
CTCCTCAATGGGCAGCAAATAAAACACGACCCGACAGCAACATACCTTGGTGTGACTCTGGACAGATCGATGACATTCTACAACCACCCATAGAAAACTGTAGCAAAACTTTGCACTCGGAATAACCTACTCCGCAAACTGGCTGGCTCAAACTGGGGCGCTAGTGCTCAGACACTCAAGATATCAGCAATGGCCCTCTGTTATTCGACAGCAGAGTATTGCTCTCCTGTCTGGGCTCGATCATCCCATACTAAGCTAATTTATGTCCAGCTCAACACAACAATGAGCATAATAGTAGTAAAGTAAGGTAAGGTTTCTAATCCCAGAGACTCCCTACCCCTCAAAAACTTTACACGTTAAAATTTTTGTCAGCATTCTTTTTTAGCTTAAAATGATGACTTTCATATTTCTGACAAAAAATGTTTTGTCCAGGGTAGGAGGTCTCTGGGATTAGGAACAACTTACCTTACTCTACTACTGTTACAGCCCCTATACTTATTAGCCAAAAATAATGTTATTTTTAAAGTTTAGACAAAATTTCATATTAAACAATGAAATATTATATATAATGTCCTTCTGTCAATCAAAGAGACATGTTGGATTTGATCTGACAAACAAATTTTGTAAGAGATTTAATTCAATCAAATCAGCCTCAAGCTATACTGGTATAAAACCTAAAATAATAATCGATTGTATTAAAAAAGTTGGTTACCATATATCACTAAAATATGGATCAGTATGGTTATTTGCTAATGAAAATGACGAACGAATAAGAGGTTGGGCAGATGATGTGATGACATTTATTGACAATATGGTTGATATTTTATTTGATAACGATATTTCTAAAGCTGTATAAAATTAAACATCTACTACTGTTGTAACCCATATTTTATGATAATCTTTTTCATATCTGCTATCTCTCATTGGCAAAATATCTGTTAACATACTGTCAATAATACGAAATTCTCGTATTAAATCGTCCATGTCATTTTTTATACCACGCAAATAAGATCGTATTTGATCAAGTAATTTTCTATAGGTGATACTTGCTGTTTTACAAGCATTTTTTTTTAGTTGCAAGACGAGGCCCAATTTTTTTTACACGCTGTTGCAAGAGAAACACCAGCGCCGGACATTATTAACAAAAACCGATTTAATGATGCTCCACTTGAAATTATACCAGAGCTAGTCATTAGCAGTGGTAAATATGATATCACTCGAAGTATTCTGTTATAGTATTTGTAACATTTTTTCACGCACCAAAGTTTTTTGTGAGAAAATTTGTAATATTGAACTAGCGCTTCAACATCTTGTTTTGGAATTTTATCTGAAATATGATTAAAATCAATGATATGTTTTTTCATTATACAATTTGTTTACACAAAAACAAAAGTTCTGGCACCGGCAATTGAATCAAGAAACTCACGAAATTTATTATTATTAGGATCAGCTATAAAGATTCTGTATTTGTCATAAACATCTGACGAAGTATCCTTATATCGTTCATCTGTTAGTACACATTGTTTCTTTAACCAAGCGTATGAATCAAAACTATTTCCTACTTCACTCTCGTACAAATCTGTTTTATTCAACAAATTACTGTAATCGATTTCTGTTTCATCAATATACCCTAATACTAAACTCAACTGATCTAACGTGAAATTTTTGAGAACAAGATGTTGCCTTATAATTGTATATGCGACTACGAAATTTGCTAACATTAATTTTTTAAGCTTATTTAGTTCAATTGTAAGAAGACCAACAGCAGAAGCTACTTTTAACATTAATTTTTCATATGGTTTTGTGAGTATTGTTTTAATTTCGTTGTAATAATTTCGTAGTGACAATTGTCTAGAGTACTGTAATGATGGGAATGGAATATCGTCTTCTTCACTTATGTCGTAATAAGAATCAGACTTTACTTCCAACTTTGTTTGATTGACTTCTTCAAAAAACTTTTCTCGCTCATCATCACTAAAATTACTAATTTCATCGTCTAAAGTTTTGATTATCTTTAGAGATTTGTTAACAATAATCGGATCAAATTCTGGGTCTTTTTACGTATCATTGGCAAAATTGCGTTTGCGTACACTTTAATAATTAACTCTGAGTCTGACGTCATAGTAACGATTTTAACCAAGGTTTCTTTGTCATTGTAGTACACACCGAGATGTCTAAAAATATGTCGTTTTGAAAAACTATCATATACATGTTTGTTTCTTTTTATTTTTATTTTCTTAGTTTCCGCTAGTTTGTCAAGACGAGTATGATTTTCGTTTATTCGTCTTTCTTCCAATGTTCTTCCACTATAAACTCGTGCTTTTATTAAGTCTGATTTTATTATCAAATCTATGTTATACCAATCAAGCTCAAGTAATATTTTTTTAAATATAATTTCAACTTGTTTTTGTTCTTCTAGACAATCATCAGGATGACAGTATCTGCTTATAATGTCAAAGTTTTCTATTGCTTTTTTCAGTTGTGGTCCTCGCATATGCATAACGCGAATAAAATTAGCAGAATTTTCTGGCAATGTTGAATTGTCTAATAATTCGATGCCAAGTTTTTTCAAACTTTGTAACATTTTTGCCATGTTATTAACAGCTCCAACATCTATTTTAGGGTTAAAAATATTATCATAAAATTCTTTCGCAATGGTTATAATTGGTGGTTCTGACATTATTTTATAACACTAGATTAAATTTGATCATCAAGTGTATATATTTGAAATGCTGTCAGTCCTGGAAACGGACGTTCAGCAGCAATAACATAAACTCGAAAATACAAGTACTTGTTACCAGTGTTTTCAGTCGGAATCGTAAAATATTGTGTTGTTGTAATGTAAGTGTCTGTTGTGCTATACAATGTTGCCCAATTAATATCATAATTTGATCCTTCCAATCGCCAATTATAAATTCGACCAACGCTAGGATTTAATCGGCCTCGCAAATGAAATTGCCAAATAGCAACTGCAGTAGGACATTTGATTTTGATCCAAAAATATTCAATTTCTCCGTTGGTCGTCCATTCATGTCTATCAGAGAAAGCGTAATGAGGATAATTTTCAGGATAATACGCTGATGCGCTTACTTCAAGCCCAACTCGATTGCCAGTTGCCTTAAACAATATTGGAATATACCCAACACTATTTTTGGTTCGTTTTATACTACTAAACAGACTGTCAACATACGCTTTATTTGTCAGATCGTTAGGGTTCACTGGAGCGTAAGTCATCATTATTTTGTTGGCTTTCATATTTATATTCCCTGACATCGATCCACCGGATTTCTTAAAATATGGGTTGAGTTCTTCTTTTAATGAGCATAACTAATGGCATCAGTGTTATCAGATGGTGAGGTTACTGGTAGTCCAGTTATTTTTGAATTTAACATGGACAGGTCACCTGTCATTGTATCACCGGCTTTGTTAAGCTTATTATCGTCAACAGATTTTAGTTGTGCATAACTTGCAGCTTGTGCTTGATTTAAGTTTTCTGTCGGATATACAATCTCTAAATTTATAAAAAAAAATGTCCTGACATGTTGATATTACCTGCAACTGTCCCACCTATTTTATCAAGTTTGTTATCATCCACATACTTCAACTGTAAATAACTTACCGCTTGTGTTTGATTTAAGTTTGCTGGTGGATACCCGGTCTCCAAATTTATAATTTTTTTTCCTGACATATCTAAGTTACGGCTTAAAGTTCCTCCTGTCAATGATAGTTTATTATTGTCGACTAATTTAAGTTGTGCATAACTAACAGCTTGTGTATTAAAGACATTTATTGGTGGATAATCTGTTTCTAAATCTAGTACTCGTTGATTTGACATAAACAAGTTTCCCATCATTGTGTCGCCGAATTGTTTTTAGATAACCTGATAAATCAACCTTACCGTCTGTTATTGTTGTACTTACAGCAGATGAATCTCCTACTAATGTTCCAAATTTTGTATAATAGCTCATTATTTATTTATCGTCTGACAATTTTTTGATGTAACATAAAATTGTTTAACAATAATGGCAAAATCGTCGATATTAAATTTTGAGCGGTTGGTGAAACATAAACATGAAAACGAACTTCCAGATTGTCATTATCTTATTGATGGAAGAAATGGATCTGGGAAAACAAACTTGGTTATGAATTTACTTCTTGGAGATAATTTTAACTACGATCGCGTTTATATTTACACAATTAACCCGCAGCAAGATAAGTACGAGCTACTTAACAATTATAATGACAAACTTCTTGATGATCTTGAGGCTGGTGAAAAATTTTTTATTATCAAACAACCAGAAGAACTTGTCACAGTTAATCAACTTGATTCGTCCGAACACAAGATAGTTGTTTTTGATGATCTTCCGCTAAACAACGAGGAAATGAATAAAATAAGATCATATTTTTCGTTATCATGTAATAAAAAATGTAATTCTATTTATCTCGCTCAGGGTTTTTATAATATTGGCAGGTTTATTCGGCGAAATACTGGTTGTTTTATATTATTTCCAGGACTTGACAATGTTGACGTTAGAAATATCGCGAACGAGCAATGTGGCGATGTAACAAAAGATAAATTTATTGAATTATGTCATTAAGCAACGGCAAATAAATATGACTTTTTTTGTTTGATAAACTAACAAATGATACGAGTAAAATGTTTCGATGTTGTATTGAAAAATATTTACAATAATTTTTATAGAAAATAGTATAGAATTAATGGAAAGACAAGCAAAGTACAGAAAACATATAGAAAATCTAAAAAAACTTGTTAAATCTAAAGCTGAACTTAGGCAGATGATCCAACAAGCACGACGTGGTCAGGTGGTTGCAGCAGAAACAACAGCCGCCGCTCTGAAACCAGTTACTGAAGCTTTATTTGGAAATTTGGAAAACGACCTGAAACTGGTCCACTATCAGAAGAAGAACTTAAAAAATTACAAGACAAAGGTTTATTCGGATTAGTTAAAGAACAACAAGAAGCAGCTGCTGGAAGAATTATTGAAAGATCTGAAGGGAAAAAAAGATTAGCTGAGTCACTTGTAGCAAATATAGCTAATTCTGTTGCAAGACAAGCTGCACTAGATCAGCTAATAAATGATCCACTAGCGCTTCAACAAAGACTAGCAGGTTTAACCACATGGGAGATTAAAAATATTTTTAAAAAATTTATCAGAAAAATTAGAGGATATTGAAGAGGAGCAAAAAAGAGTCGGAGAGTTGACGGTAAGGTTTATGGACGTTGAAGACAAAAGATGATGGTATATAAAATAAACAAATGATGATATAAAAGATCATGAATATGATGATTTTTTTAGAGAAAAATAAAATAAAAGATCTTGATAATATAAATAAATGGGATGATGAAGAATTTAAAAAAATATTGATAATTTAACTGTAATAATGAACGACGGTGATACTGCTAAAAATGAGTTAAACACAGCCATAGAAGAGGAAAATATGCTTCAACTTTATGATAGAATTAGAAATGGTATTTTTGCTTTACTCGTTGTAAAAACAGCACAAGCCAATAGAAAAGAAGCTTCAGGTAAGAGGTGGAATTTTAAAAGGAAATTTTTTGTATTTGATAAAAGTCGAGTAAAAAGAATTAGAGAAGAAAAAACAGGAAAAGGAGTTAGAATATTTTCATCAGTTACTGAAATGATAGGCAGATTAATGTTATTGATATCATCAAAAGGAGCTAGAAATGTTGGCGCTCAAATTGACAATGAAATTATTGACATACTTGATAATTTGAGATCGGAAAATTTATTAACATCTGACGAATACGAAACTTTATATCGCGATTTAATCGCGGCGAATTATTTTATAAAAATATAATAATAAATGTCAGCAACATTATTACTAGACTCTAGCCTAGCCAATGTAATAAAGATAGCGCAAATTTTTATGTAAAGTATATTCCGCCAATAGAACTAGATCGTGAAAAACAATATGAAATTGGACTAATTTCCTGTACTTGTTGGAATTCTATGGCTAATGTAAAAACTGTAGTAAATGATGAATTTGAATTTACTACTCCTAGTATAGATCGTCCATTTATGACATGGAAAACATTTAACATTCCACAAGGAGCTTATAATGTCACTGATCTAAATAAAATAATAAAGAACTTATAACTTATGGAGGTAAAGCTGATTATTTTGAGCTGATTATTTTGAGCTTAAACCAAATTATAATACGTTACGCGCTAGAATGATATTAAAAGATATATTTGTTTATCTAAACATACCAAAAAGTATCGCACCACTGATAGGATTTAATCGTGAGGTATATTCTGCTGTTGCTGAAAATGTTGTTACATATGACGGTGAAAATCCAGTAAATATAACTGATGTAAACGCAATATTGGTAAATTGCTCTATCGCACCTGGATCTTACTCAGCCTTAGGTAGTAAAGGAAAAACGATATATAGTTTTTCACCAGAAGTTCCACCAGGATCTCTTATGCAAATTAGTCCACGTCAAGATATTTATAATCCGTTAAACGTTGAAAATCAAATAACAGAAGTAAATATGCAGTTGACAGATCAGTCTGGAAGACAGTTAGATCTTAATAATAAAGTTGTTACTTATTATTTACACTTACGAGAACAATAGTAAACATATTTTCTAAGGCAATAAAATTATACAACCTCAGATATAATGAAACAGAGGAAAAAAGTTTATCGAAGAAAAATAGTCGGAGGATTTTTGGGAAATATATTTACTAAAATTATTGAAAATGTTCCGGGAATCGCGAATAAAGTTGCACCAATTGCACTTGACGCATCAAAAGCTTTTGCAACTGGAGCTGCATCTGCTGCTGGAACTGCTGTGGGACAAAAAATAGATGATAAAATAAAAAGACCGACAATAAAACAAGCTATTTCAGATATCGCACCAACAAAAGAAACTCAACGCGCAATGATAACAACAGCTAAAAAACTTTCATCACCGCGGGAAGAGCAAATTATGCAAAAATTAATATCTAAAGCAACAACACCAAAATAGCTTTGCTATCGTTAATGACAAAATTTTGTATAACCTAATAAATAAGAAAAATTCTAACGAACCTAATAAGGCTGGCGAAAGAACATTTAATACTCGAGATGATGACGTATTTCTACTGCCTCACAAGGCAATGTTAGAAGTTCGTGGTCAGATTATGACAATAGCTGTTCCACCTGTCCCAATTGCAGCTGGAACAGAAGTAGCTCTTATAAATGATGGCTGGTGTTTATCTAGAAGTGCCAGATATCAGCTGGCCAATCAAACTCTTGAAGATATGTCAAGTCACTTACAAGTTGCAAGTACAATCTTAAATACTATTTCGTTTTCCGATGATTACTCCAGATCAACTGCAACTAATATGATGTGGTTTAAGATACTGGAGCTGGGGCAGCTGCACCTGGTGAGTTTTTCCTGAGGAGAACTTTTGCTCATGGAGCTAATGCTGCTGCAGATGCTGATATTGTAAGAGGTTTTCTTATTGCTAATGCTGTCGATTTTGGTATTGACCCACCAGATGCAGCCGCTAATGCAGACGCTACAAGAGTCTCCCTTACTGCAGCTTGCAATAATCTTGGTATAGCCGCACCAGATCCAGCTGCGGACGGCGTTGCAATGGTAAATTTTGTTAATAATTTAGTTACTATAAGAAATAAACGTTATAATGAGGGTTATGTTAAGAGAAAGGCACTTGCAGCAGCATCACGTCAAATTCCAATGACGCTGCCACTAAGTACAATATTTGGCTTTTGTCGCGATTACAATAAAGTATTTCGTGGAGTTAAACATACACTTATTTTAAATCGATCAGAACAAGACGACTGCCTGTTTAGGTCAGGTGGAAATAATGTACAATTTATCATAAACAAACTTGCGCTGTGGATGCCAAGAATAACGCCGACACTTTCAAAATCGCTCCAATTAGATGATATTCTTAAAAACCGCACAAAGAAAATTCATTTTCAGCAACATAAAATATATCAAACAGCAGTTCCAAATACCACAGACTACACATGGCGAGTCACAACGACGTCGACTGAACAAACGCCCGGCAATTATTTGTTGTATTTCAACAGCAAGCGCGACGTGGCAACCAGGAACAAAATAATGCGATATTTGATAATGCTGATTTTAGACGAATATATGCTAGAATAAATTCAAAGTAATACCCGGAGCGAGCAATAAATTTTGTAATTTTGCAGATATCGCTAATAAAAATATTACTCGACCTTACATGTACCTGCTCGACGCATTGCAAAAATATCAGGACGTTGGAGACGGATCTCAGATATCAGTAGAGGAATTTCGTACACTTTATCCGATATTTTATTTTGATGTTAGTAAACAGAATGAAAGAGATGTAATTTCAACTGCTGATATTGAAATTACATGGACGCTCGGAGCTCCAGCAGCGCAGTTATACGTATATGTGTTAGTGATCAGCGACAGAACTATCACGATTGATTTTGTTGGAGGTAAAATGTCAGTACAAGTTTAATCTGTAACTTTAATAATAAGATGACAAAATATATTGTAAAAGAAATATATTTGACTGATGGTCAAGTTAAAAAATTAGCAGCTGCTGTTGCAAAGAAAAGACAAGTATCATTAAAGGTCAACCCTAACACCAAAGGTGTTTTAGGTACTTTAGCAAAATTAATGTTAACCAAAAAACAAGTAAATAAATACGATCGCATAAAACCTTTTGTTTTAAATTTAAGTGCTGCACAAATAACTGGAATGTCAAAACAAGGTGGTTTCTTCGGTCCGGCATTATCTGTAATGGCCAGAACGTTAATACATAAAATTTTGCCAGTGTTAGGTACATTAGGATTAGCAGCAGCGTCTGGAGCAGTATCTGGCGCAACGAAAAAGGCAGTTGAAGGTCATGGAATAAAGAAAAGTTTCGTTTAGTTTAATGTTTCGTATGAATGTCGATGGTAACAATTTTGCAAGTTTAATTTTATGTGACTGATAAATATAATGCCCAGACGAAAAACAGCAAAAAGAAAGACAACAACGAAAAGAAAGACAACGATGAAAAAAAAGACACGACCGAGGAGAAAAGGTGGATTTATTCCAATAGCCCAGTTACTAGCAGGATTGGCGGGAAGTCTATTGCCAAATCTGTTGGAGTAGGACGAGGACTAATGTTGCCAGGAACAAAGAGATGAAGTGTGCGTTAAGTAATTTTGATATACTTGATAAATTAAAAAAAGTAAAAAATTTCAGTGGAGTTTATTCTAAAGATGAACTTACGGCGATTCCATCGCTAGCGTCTCCAGGTTCGTGTGTTATAAATATGCAAGATTTCAATGACGGATCTGGCACGCATTGGGTAGCTGTTTTTGATAACAATTATTTTGACTCGTTCGGAATTCTACCAAGTGACGCAATAAAAAAATATATGAGTAGAATTCAAGAGACAAAATCTCCAGAGACGAAGTCTCTTGCAAAAATAATACATTATTTGTCCAATCAAATTCAACCAGTTGGAACTTCCGCTTGTGGATATTATTGCGTAATGTTTATTAAACAGATGACGGAAAATCCAGATTTTTTAAAGTTTATTTTACAATTTGACAAACAACTTTCTCACGCTAATGATGAGATTGCATTAAATTTTATCTAAACTCACTGATATACAATGTCAACATATTGTCTTAAGTGTAAAACTAAAACAGAAAATAAAGATGAAAAAACAGAAAAAACAAAAAATAATAGAATAATGCTGAAAAGTATTTGTGCAATCTGTGGAAAAAGAAAAAGTATGTTTTTACCAAAAACAAAGTTGCCCGGAGCGTTTTATCCAGAAATTATTTTAGTAGACGACTGAAACAATATTATCTGAAAAATTTGTCATTTATAAAATAAATAATGACATGCGAGTGCAATTGTGATAGAGATTTATGCCTCAAGCAAAATAAAATTGTTACATATTGTCAGAAATGCAACAACAGAGAAATAATTGGAACAGGTATAGATATACATAAATTTATTGGAAAATTGCCGAAACCAAAAGGCGGTTGGACATTGCCAGACCATAAATATACTGGACGTTATAATCCTCTTGATAAACAACTTGACGAAAACGATAATCCACTGCCAGGACAAGAGCCTTACAATCAAGTTGATGCAATAGCAATGCGTCATGATATCTGCTACAGAGATATTGAACTTCCAGACAGCGAACAAAATAAACATAGCTGCGCTAAAGTAATGTTAGACGAACTTCGTAATGTGAAACCTGTAAATATGCGAGAACGTGTTGACCGAAGGCTGGTTCAGGGTTTTATTGGAGCAAAATATAAATTTGGCCTCGGTAAAAAAGAATTATATGATGATCTTGCATTATAGACGCTAGCGTCTGAGCTATATAAACTTAAAAAAAAGTTTCCGCGACGTAAAGTTGTCACAAATGCTGTTGATTACATCTGGGCTATAGATTTGTTTGATGTCTCAAATCTAGCTCAGTTTAACGTTGGCGCCGATGGCGCTCCAAAGAGATATCTTTTAATGTTCAGATGTTTTTAGTAAATACGCGTTTAGTATACCCGTTTCGGATAAACCAGGGACATCGATGACTGATGCGCTAAAACAAATAATAACAACTACAGAAAGAAAACCAAATAGAATCTGGACTGATCATGGAGCTGCATTTTTTAATGAAAAGTTTGAACAATTTTTAGAGCAAAATAACATTAAAAAATATGTTACAGGAAATGAGGGAAAAAGTGTTGTCGTCGAGCGATTTAAGCGCACGCTCAACGAAAAAATTCACAAGTATTTGACAGCTAAAAATACGAGTAAATATATTGACAATTTACAAAAAAAATTGTTGACGAGTATAATAACACGAAACACAGATCCATTTCGCTAGGCAAAAGTAAAATGTCGCCAAACGACGCGATTGCAAATCCAATATTAGCAAACGAAAATACGTACCGCAGACATAAATTTAAAGTTGGTCATAAAGTTAGAATTTCTCTGACGAAAAAAACATTTGAAAAAGGATATACTCATAACTGGAGTGAAGAAGTATTTGTTGTTGATAAAGTACTTTTAACAATACCAGTTGCATACTCGTTGAAAGATTTATTAGGTGAACCTATAAATGGCAGTTTTTACGAGCAAGAACTTCAGAAAACAGAACAAGATATATTTGTTATTGAAAAAGTTATTTAAAAGCGCGGCAACAAAAGTTTAGTCAAATGGCGTGGATATGGTGATAAATTTAATAGCTGGATACCAACTCGGTCGATCGAATAATGTTATTATAAATTTCTTCTTATTTTATTAGTACGGATTTACATTTTACTGGCTTATATAAAGAAATTAAATGTAATTTTCTTATATCATCGACTGGCATTAAATTAAATATTTTAACAAAAATAAAATCGTATTTTATATTTCTTTGTTGTCCAGTTATTTTTACGTTTAAAAAGGGTTTTATAAGCTGCCAAAATATTTGATGATCTGTGATAGTAAAATTAAATTATTTTTTTTTTTAGCAATATGGTACTTAACATCATATCCTCCAGTTGTTGGTCTGCTTAAATTTGTTTTACTAACAACAACATCATCTTCTTCTTCTTCATAGTTATGCAAAATATCTTTCTCAGTATAACCAGCAAATCTATCACTAGTGATATTTTCTAATGTAAAATTTGAAACTGGAACAAAATCTCCCGAATATAATTCAGCCAGTCTCTCAATTAAGTTCATTATTATAATAATCTTTTGTCTAATTAATAAATAATAAGATGTTTGGAGAAATAAAATATCATCAAAGAGTTAATATATTAAATCACAAAGAATTACCCGAGGCAATTAGAAATTGTTTGTTGGGAAACAGATTTTATTTTGTTGATGTTATGATAACATTAGGCAAATCTGACAAATTTTTATTAACAGCAGCAGAAAAAATGAAACTTGAGACAAATAAAATAATAATATTACGATTTAATCGCGACGATATTATGGAATTTAGTCATAACTGTCTTACTCGAAATGATATAGAAAATATCATTAGCTATCGTATTTAAAATTAAATAATTAAATCTATCAAATGTCAACATTGACGTTGCTGATCTACTTACATTATCAGCTACAAATTTTACTGCACTTGAATGAATTTTATGATATTTTCCAGCAGTTGTTATTGATTTAAATTTCACTTCTTCTCCAATTTCTAGATTTATGGAAATTATTTGTTTAGCCGGATTTTTAAAATTATTACTACCACCAGTTCCACGTCTTGTGTTTTCTTTTGGCGTAACCACATCTAAATTTTCCAAACGATTATCTGTTTTAATACCATTTTTATGATCAACAACTAAACTATTAGGTATTAGTCCGTTAAAAGTTTCAAAAACAAAACGATGAGACTGATAACAAACAAAATTAGTTTTTGTTCCACGTACATTAACACCAAGATATCCACTGTTCTACAAATTTCCAGCAACTTTTTTTGTTTTTATATGTCGAATAATTCCATTATCATTTGCCTCATATAAATCAAATACTGGGTGAGGTTGAAATTCATTTTGTAATGCTAAATTTTCAATATTATCATCAGCAGCTGCGCTATTTGCTCTGTATACTCGTTGTCCTTCTGGAATATCGTCGCAAAACAAAGCATAAATAAAATCTTTTCTAAACATTTCAGTCCTTTCTGCATTATCGCCTTTTAATGAAATTAATACACCAGCTGGTGTTGATATGCCAACAGATTTTTTAGATTCTATATTAATAACAGAACCTAACATATTTGCTGCATATAAATTGTACTTTGGGTGTACGTGATAAAATTCTTGCTCTTCTGCCGTCAATCTCAGATATCTCAAAATTTCTGTCATTATACTATAAGGATTTCATATCTCTAATTAGGAATCTTATAAAAATTCAATTAAATATAAAATATTACTATATATATAATGTTAAAATTGCGAGATATTGCTAAAAAGAACATTATCAAATCTGAATAAATTGCTTCAGCATTTTCAGGTTACGATAATAGTTACAAACTTGATGATCAAAATATTTTAGCAAATTTTAACTCCACAAATTTATTTAATCTTTTGCAACCTGTTATATCAGAAGAACTTGCGGCTCATAAAAGTATCAAACTAATAGTACAATATCATACGATTTTATCAAAGTTACACGCAGTTGATGATGTACTTGATGCAATTTTCGAAAGAAAAAGTTTTGACAGCGAAATTTCGAAACCATATTTAACAGAAAATCGAGAAAAATATTAACTGGAACAGACATTGCTATGGTCGCTGATGAAATACATCAAGAAATAAACAAAAAATTAGAAGAATTTACTTCATCAGGATCGGGTTGGAAATTTGAAATGCTAAAAGAAGTTTTATTTCATACAGCAAAATATAACGTACTTCGGGGTAGTTTGTATGTCGATCTCTCTCAAAAAATTAAACAAAAAATGCTGTATAAATGTCAAAAACAATGATGATAAATGTTTTCAATGGTCCATTTTATCTGCAAAACATCCTCAGAGTGATCACCCCGGCAGAATTGAAAAGTATTTGCCATACAAAGACGAACTAAATGTTTTAGGAATAACTTTTCCAGTAGCAGAAAATCATATACCAAAGTTTGAAAAACAAAACAGTATCTCAGTAAATGTTTTCGGATTAGATGAGCGAGAAAACGTTTACCCGAGATATATCTCAGAAAATGCTACACAAAATACAATAAATTTATTATTTTATCAGGGACATTATTGTTGGATAAAAAACTTTAACGGCCTAGTTGGCAGACAGTATAGTAAAAATAAAAATAAAAAATATTTCTGTTATAGATGTCTGCATGGTTTTTCTAGCAATAAAATACTGCAGGAGCATCTCAAATACTGTGTCAACGTTCAAAGAATAACTATGCCTGGCGAAAAAGAAAAAATATTAAAATTTAAAAATTATGATCATAAACTAAATATTCCTTTCGTTATTTACGCTGATTTCGAGTGTCTACTCGTTCCTGTGGTTGAGCAGAAAATAATCCGAATAAATCCAGTACTAGAAAAATACAACAGCATATTCCTTGCGGAGTAGCTTATAAAGTAGTTTGTTGCGCTAACGATAAATTTTCAACTCCGATAAAATTGTACAGAGGTGAAAATCCTGCCGTATGGCTATTAAAAAATTTAATAGACGAAGTTAATACAATTTCTAACAGATTATTTAAAATAGCTCCGATGAAAATAACGTCTAAACAACAACTCGATTTCGATGAGGCAGTTAATTGTCATGTTTGTGAAAAGTTACTGGTAGGCTCCAACGGAGTCCGTGATAAGGTGCGAGATCATTGTCATTTGACCTGCCAATATCGTGGAGCAGCTCATAACAGTTGCAATTTAAAATTTCATGCTCCAGATTTTATTCCTGTAGTTTTACATAACTTTCGTGGCTATGACAGTCATATCATTGTAGAAGCTTTTGGTGATGAAAATATTAAAGCTAAACTAAAATTAAATAATACAATAAAATGTATTCCAAATAATTTTGAAAAGTATATGTCAGTGACGCTCGGTAAATTACGTTGTATTGACAGTCTGCAATTTATGGCAGCATCATTAGATGAGCTTATTAAAGGTTGCTGTAGTTTCGCTAACCTAAAATGTTGCTTTGGTGAAAACTATATCGATTTGACAAAAAAAGGTATCTTTCCATACGAGTATCTCGACGATTGGAGCAGATTTAATGAAACGTCTCTTCCCGATAAAGATAAATTTTACTCGCAACTCAAAAATGGAAATATCACAGATGACGAATACAAATATGCACAAGATATTTGGAATAAATTTAGTTTTAAAACATTTGGTGATTATCACGATTTATATTTGAAAACAGATGTATTATTGCTAGCAGATGTTTTTGAAAGTTTTCGTCAAGTTAGTCGAAAAAATTATGGACTAGATCCTTGTTGGTATTATTCTGCTCCAGGATTGTCTTGGGACGTTCTGTTAAAAACGAGTAAGATAGAACTGGATCCCTTAACAGATGTCAATATGATTAACTTTATTGAAAAAGGTATCAGAGGCGGAATTAGCGTTATAACAAAAAAATATGCAGTAGCTAATAACAAATATCTGAAAAATTATGATAAAAATCTCCCATCTAATCATATTATTTATCTGGACGCTAATAATTTGTTTGATTATGCCATGTCGGAACCAATGCCGTGTAGTGGATTTCATTGGATAACTCCAGATCAATTTCTTACGGAAACTGAAAAAGATTTACCTAGAAAAATTAATCATGATTTTTCCGATATTTCATATTTTGCTGAAGTTGATCTAAATTATCCTAGTTCGTTACATGATCTACATAACGATTATCCTTTTTGTGCAGAGTCAATGATGATTAATTATAGTTTATTATCGCCTGAACAACGAGCAACGACGACAGCAAAAAATTTGATTGTTAATAAGTTAGTTCCAAATTTGTTGAATAAAAGAAATTACTTTATGTATTACAAAAATTTAAAACAAGCAGTAGATGCTGGACTAATTCTGAGTAAAGTCCATCGCGTGCTAAAGTTTAATCAGTCGAGGTGGATGGCAAATTACATTGACTTAAATACGAAACGTCGTGCTGTGGCTAAAACCGAATTTGAGAAAACCTTTTTCAAGTTAATGAACAACTCGGTGTTCGGTAAGACTATGGAAAACATTAGAAAAAGAGTTTCTATCGAAATTGTTAATGATATAAGTCGCAGAAATAAATTAGTTAACGATGATGGTTTTGTTACTATGAAAATATTTAATGAAAATCCTGTTGCAATACAACGACGAAAGACAAATTTAAAGTTAAATAAACCGATTTATGTTGGTGCAGCTGTACTTGATATATCAAAGTGGCTGATGTACGATTTTCACTATAATTTTACCAAAAAGCAGTGGCCAGATTCGGAGTTGCTATTTACTGATACAGATTCGCTAGTTTATAATATAAAATGTGATTATGTCTATCAGGATATTTACAATAATAAAAATCTGTTCGATTTACCAGATTATCCAGCATGTAGTGGATTTCAAGATAATTCGAATAAGAAAGTTATTGGAAAAATGAAAGATGAATTTATGTTTATGCCAGTTAGGGAATTTGTTGGACTAAAGAGTAAAATGTATGCTGTCATATTAGATGACAATAAACTTACAAAAAAGCAGCAAAAGGTATTCCTAGAGGATTGTGGAAAAGATGATGAATTGTGACGATTTTAAAGCAGCGCTAAACAATAGCATCAGTTTTATCAAAACAAATGTTATAAGAACAAATCATCATAAACTTGAGACGGATACAATTATAAAACGTGGACTAAGTAATTTTGATGATAAAAGATATTGCAGGGACGGAATTAATACACTAGCGCTTGGACATTATGCAAGTAATTTTGTCTAAACATCAGAAATAATGTTTGAAAATTTAACATTAGTCGATGGAGTTAATAGCAAAATAAAAAAAGTAATGGTTAATAACCAGCAATTATCATTTGAATTTAACGATGAAATTTCAGGTATTTGTTTTAGTAAATTTGACAGAATCAAACTCTCCCTTATCAGATCAGACGATAGCAAATATTCTAATTATCTCGATAGTTTGCGAGACGAGCTTGCACTAAAGTATGACAATTTTCATAATGCGATAAACCAGGAGCAGTATACAAAAATCAACATAGACCTAGATAGGTTGAAGGTTTTTGCAAAAGGTAGTAAGTATCTTCTCAGTAAGATAGCAATGAAAGAACTATTTGAATGTCGTCGTAAAGTATCTGGTAGAATTAAATTTTATTTGTACAATCACGACAGTACATTATACTTGATAGCGACCGTTGAAGTATTGTGTGTTGGTCAAGAAATATAACTCTGTATACCATATCTGTTTTTAAAAGGGAGATAATACTGTTCCAGTTAAGTTTAAAATGTTTTGTAGTTATCGAATATAGCATATATACTGTTTCGTATTTTTTGGCTAATGAAATGTATCTAAAATTTGATGGTAATTTTAAGACCTACAAATCCTGGTAGCAAACTGAGTTGCCAAATATTATGGCGGTGAAAGTCTTAGTGAGAGAGTTCAGTTCTGTATTATGACTAGCAATTTCCTCTTGCTTAGATAACATAGTTACTGTAGATTCTCGTTTATAAGTTATGTCCAACTGCATAGACCTAAATATGCTGTCGTATAATGCACCAGAAGATCTTAGTCTGCACAGTTTTGCTAGAAGTAATCAGTAAAACAAACAAGATAAACTCTGATCTAAAGGCGCATAATGCTATGGCAGATCTTTATCTTTTTGTCTGCAGTTTAACCTCGACTTGTAAGCGAGTATATATGCTGTGTCATTTACCTAAAAACCCATTCATACAGAATATTGATTATTTCTCGCAGTAATGTAGTCATTCAGCCAGCTCATTGACTTACTGATTAGTATCCTTGGCAACGGTCGATCTTATGTATTCAGCCAACATTAGGATTTCGTTTTTCTGTACAATATAAACCAAAAATCATGTTTTTTTTTATTTATTTATAATAATGTTTTCAGAATCAGAAAATATGGCAGATCTTTATCTTTTTGTCTGCAGTTTAGCCTCGACTTGTAAGCGAGTGTCATTTAAGTAAAAAACCCATTTCATAAGAATATTGATTATTTCTCGCAGTAATGTATATAAATAGCGTCTGTGTATTTCATTCAGCCCACTCGTTAGTATCCTTGGTAACAGTCAATCTTATACGGCCTATGTATTTCAGCCAACATTAGGATTTCGTTTTTCTGTACAATATAAAATCAAAAATCATGTATTTCTCGATTTATTTATAAAAATGTTTTCAGAATCAGAAAATATAATACAAAATTTCGTGTTTTCAAAAGTAAAACATGTATGCTGTTTGGTAACTATACAATAATTTTTTTAACATGTACTTATAACTGAATTTCATAGCTCAGTGTTAGAATGCTGGATTCTTATACTGACGCCCTGAGTTTCGTTCCAGTCACGGACGAAATCGTCGGGTAGGGCTCTGGACTGCCCCTCGCCATTTTTAAAAAGGGTGTGAGTGGGGGGTCCGGTGAATTTCCTCGACACCCAACAAACAAAATACACTCTCCCACCATGTAAACACGTGGTGGGTGCACTTTTGCACTCCCCGGGTGTTGCCATGGTGGGAGAGTGTACGAAATTTGTTGGACGTAGATAAGGCTCCCCTGCTAGGATAAGTTTATGTTGTGTGTTTGTGTCGTCTGTGCCGTCCAAAAAACAAACAGCAGGATGACGTGAGCTCTTGACCTTGTGACCTCACTAAAGGGGTAACCCACACAAGGGCTATTCCAAAAAACATCGCTAGACTAAAATAAACCTAATTAGGTACCTGGCCACAATAAAGGCCTTTAAATAGACAGCCCTCTGAGTTCATAAAGTTTCGTTTCGGATATTTAGGAATTCGCTGGGGGTAATGTCTTAACAAAAATGAAGAGTCCCGTTGGCCACAAAAAAAAGACCTACATAAAATAGACTGCCCTCTGAGTTTCTAAAGTTTCGTCTCATATATTTAGAAATTCGCCGGGGGGTATGTCTGAAAGAGACTCTTAGGACCTCATTAGGCTTATCTGACAGACCTTGTGGAATGGTAGACCGAACGTCATCCTGCTGTTTATTTTTTGTCTTTTAGTTTAGTAATATCGTTATCAAATAAAATAGCAACCATATTGTCAATAAATGTCATCACATCATCTGCCCAGCCTCTTATTCGTTCGTCATTTTCATTAGCAAATAACCATACTGATCCATATTTTAGTGATATATGGTAACCAACTTTTTTAATACAATCGCTTATTATTTTAGGTTTTATACCAGTATAGCTTGAGGCTGATTTGATTGAATTAAATCTCTTACAAAATTTGTTTGTCAGATCAAATACAACATGTCTCTTTGATTGACAGAAGGACATTATATATAATATTTCATTTGTTTAATATGAAATTGTCTAAACTTTAAAAATAACAACATTATTTTTGGCTAATAAGTATAGGGGCTGTAATAGTAGTAGAGTAAGGTAAGTTGTTCCTAATCCCAGAGACCTCCTACCCTGGACAAAACATATTTTGTCAGAAATATGAAAGACATCATTTTAAGCTAAAAAAGAATGCTGACAAAAATTTTAACGTATAAAGTTTTTGAGGGGTAGGGAGTCTCTGGGATTAGGAACCTTACCTTACTTTACTACTATAATCTCTGGAACACTACGTCCTACTCCTTTACAAAGGCAGCCAGTACTCAGCAATATTCCTCCTCCACATCTGCGTCGCCAGGAAGCAACCACAAAAGTGTTGGCTAAGGTCTATGCCTGTGAGAAACTTCCACTGTACATGGACATCACCTCACATCCAGCAGTCCGCTTGACTTTGAGACGCCCAATCTGGTTAGGTCCGTTGCTGGAGGATATGAAACCTATTTCAGCATGGAGCGTTGAGTGGTCTTCAATAGATGTTGTAAACAACTCCCTCGTAGCTGAGCCATTTGTCTACCCTCCTGTCTTCAACCTTCCACGTCATCTGTGGACCACACTAAACCGCTTTCGGACAGGACAGGGTCGTTGTAAAGTCAACCTTGTCCAATGGGGCCAGCCACTAATTCTTCATGTTGCTGTGGAGCTCTTCATACTATGTCACAAACTGTGAACAACTGTCCACGACAATGTTCCCCGGTGGACTGCAGGCTCCGCATGTTGCTGATGATGACGCAGTTAAATGGCTGAGCACGCACTGCACACGATAATATAATATAATATACTAGAGACATATTTCTTAGTCACTTATATTCTGGATCCGGAGACAATTGATAATGTAACGGTAAGCCTAATATACAGAGACAAGTGACAATCTAACGGCAAGCCTCAAATCCAGAGGAAGAACAAAATAGTATAGATGGTAGATGATCTATCAGTATCAGTAAATCCTTCACGACAGTCTCGTGTGCAACATCCGATCCTGATCGTACCCTTGTATATAGGTCTTCAGGACACTTTGTTCGGTACTGCGTCGTTAAAATGGATATATTCTTAAGCAGATTCTGCCTAAATTATTCGTCACGGAGTTGTTAGCATCCGTTTCGTTTATGCGTCAACAATATAATAGATGGCATGTCATACAAAAGCAATGCATTCGAAAAATATGTGTAACAATCTGTGGCGTCTTTTTCTTGTGTTTTGTAAATTTAAGTATTTATCATACGTTGCCATTCTGTCCGTTTCGTGCAAACTCTATTTAGTATTTGAAATATATATATATATATATATATATATATATATATATATATATATATATATATATATATATATATATATATATATATATATATATATATATATATATATAAATTTTAAATTATCTGTCCTAATGTATTTTGGATAACATGGAAATTTTATTGCCGATCCTTTCATTCTGCTCATCAAATCAACTACCGCCATCCCCAATACACATGTCCTCTCCCTTTCCCACAGTGTGATCTATCAAAATTGTAAAGCTCTTACTACCAATCCCAAGGAAGCCCTTATCTGTTTAACAGAACGCCAATAAATGGTCATCAAAATATTAATTTGAAAAGCATATAGAACAGTAAGTAGATACCAACGATAGGGTCAACGATTCTGATACAAAGGATTGTAGAGTAGCCGTATGGTCGATACGGTAAATATTCTATGTGAGTTAATTTTCAAAATGCCCCGATAATCGCTATTTCATTGCAATTGTTGTTAAGTAACAGGTACGATAAACGCAACAATATCTATGTTAGTGAACGAAAAAATCAAATGATTTACATAAAGTTTACTTAGTGTAAAGGACCATCCTTGTTATATTTATTGAAAATTTCCTATGCGTATAGCAACACGTCATATAAATCAGTGACTGATTCATGTAGAAAACGAATTACAAACAAAATTAATATTTCACGTCTGAAGTTCATTTTTGGTTGCACCTCATTCATTACATAAATGCACACTAGAGGGTCCACAGCTGACACATTTTAAGACCTGTACATCCTGATGCGGAGAGAGAGAGAGAGAGAGAGAGAGAGAGAGAGAGAGAGAGAGAGAGAAGAACGAGGGAGAAAAATAAATGAAACAAAGAAGAAGAAAAAGGAAATGGGCCTAAATATAGAAATACAAGTTTGAATAATATGTGTAAATGGATATGTGTTTCCTAAACGGGAAAGGGTAATTTCAAAAGTGGTATCTCCACTGTGGCTGTATCATTTCTCTGACACTGATATATTTCAATATTTTACTATGAAATATAGAATGAACATATAAATATATAAATATATAATGAAATGACAAACCTGGGTCTACAAACTCAACTTCTGTCAGTAAGTCATATCAAAACGTGAATGTAAGGCATGAACAGAAAGAACAAATGTTGCTATGTTAAATCTGATTCGAGACACCAGGAAAGTTTAACAATGACAAACGTTCAGACTCTGGGCTATAGTAATATTACTACATATGGAAGAAGATATCATTAACCGAACTTTTGCATGCAATGTTCATGTTTATGTGCGAGCGAGTGTTTTACATGTGTGAGAGAGAGAGAGAGAGAGAGAGAGAGAGAGAGAGAGAGAGAGAGATGGGAGGAAGCGTTTAGATTCCTGTAATAACAAGCATCAAACATGAGATTGGCTGATGTGTGCATCATGTTGACTTTGAAACCAGACAGCTAAGAAAGACTTTCATTCCCTTATGGCACTTTTGCCCTGCACATTTCCTGCTGGAGCTGAAGATTTCGTCAAACTGTTTCCATCTATTGTTTACAGGTATAGGCGCCCTCTTATCGATCGATCCCAATAAAGCATTATACTAAAGGAGTGATGTGGGGAATATTTCGCTTGTAGTATACTAAAGTCTTATAATAAAGGAGTGATATGGGGGGATATTACGCTTGCAGTGTACTAAAATCTCAAAATCTGATCAGTGGTGGCTGTTAAGGGAAACGAGTATTAAATATTAAACAGTAAAATTAGGGGTGCTTAAAAGCGGCCCTTAAACACAATTTTCGCTATATCGTGTCAAAGAAATGTGTGCTTTGTGCCATTCCCATGGACTCACCTAGGCGACCAACCTAAGCTTGAACAGTGAGAACTGAACCGTCTACCACATGATTAGAAGTCCGACACAAAACAATCTGAGCTAAAGTAGTTTCCAAAATTAACAGTATCA
This sequence comes from Megalonaias nervosa, assembly GCA_016617855.1. Lineage (NCBI taxonomy): Eukaryota > Metazoa > Mollusca > Bivalvia > Unionida > Unionidae > Megalonaias > Megalonaias nervosa. The sequence continues at coordinate 49,151 of JAECUM010006179.1, forward strand.
AAGACAAGTATGCATTAGTACAGGATTGCAGTTATAAGAGTTGAATGCTGTTTTTCGTATTAGAAACTATTATTTGCCGAATGACACACCAAAATAGTGCCGAAATACAAAAAGACAGACTGCCATGCACACGTACAGATATATTTTGAAATTTAGGAATGTATATTAAGTTATCTTCATCAGCTGTTGGTGATTGATGCATCATTTTCAAGCCATTTCAAAATGAACGTCAGGGCTTCAATGTTTATTGGGATCCACTGATTAATGCTCGTAAACGGTAGTAGCGATATAACGAGTGGAGTATAATGCCTAGTAAATTCGTAATATAAGATGAAATATGATTTCCTAATGTTTCCATATAAGCAAGAATGGTTCGGAAGGAGGGAGGAGTGGGTAAGGGCTGAAACAAAGAAAACCATCCACGAAACTTGCAAGATGACAAATTTGATAAGCAATAAAAAAAAGTTATTTTGGCAAAGAAAATAACTTTTTGTAATACTAAAACAAACATGTAAATAGGGACAAAACGGACAACTGGATATTGAAGAAATATATGGTAACGAAAAGGACAAAATACTCACAAATGTGTGCAGTAACCTGTTGGCTGGTATGCGCGTCTACACTGAGTGAAATTAATTGTCTTATTAAGACTATTCACATTTCAAGGTGATTTGACAAAGAAAGATGGAGCACAATATTTTTTTTTGTTGTCTAGTAACGGAAATCAATTCAGGATCCGAAACCTTTGTCAACATCAACACTTCCTCATGAACATGTTTACTTGGAAATATGTTTAATCACCCTTAGCCGGTGAAGATGAGGCTCACATTATAAATACAACCTTACGACGGACATGCATGTGCATGGACAGACATGATTGATCACAATATATCAGCAAAGGCTTGTACATAATAAACTGAGTTTGTATTTGTAAAACTACAAGGGATGATTGTTAGTGATTACGCGCACATGTACACTCGCGTGCACTAAGATGACTACGCCATGTGAATGCAGGCAATGTCACGTAGTCCCATCATTATGTACAGGCACAAAAGAGATACTCTCAGACTGATGCAGTTAGGCAGTATCTCATAGTCCTGTCACCATGCGCATGCACGCTCACAGACATAAAGTCCACGCGTTCGTGTATACACTCACATGAATTTACAATGCTACACATACTTTACAGTTTTCTTCCGAATAAACGATGTACCGTACACAGAAGTACACATAGTTTACCAATGTTATTACCGATAAAACAATGTATCGTACACATACTTTATAAATGTTATTATTGATAAAACTATGTACCGTACACAAACATATACTTTAACGATGTTATTATTAAAGAACAAACCAAGTACTTGCACACGAGGACGCATACCTTACCAAGAAATAATTAAGCAACTTTGCTAAAGCCGATAAAATTGACAATATCAATACATTGTCGAAAGTACCCCTTTGTTGTAGAAAGTAAGAAAAGTCACAAACAATACCAGTCTTTGTACTGTTAGTCATACAGATAAACATATAGAGGCTTTTTACGATATCTCTTGGTGGATTGCTGTTTTAGAAAACAAAATAACAAAATGAATTATAGTTCTTCTATAAACTTTAATCTATCAAACATTCTGTGAGATGGTGTGCTATCCAATAAAAATAAATATGAGTGAATGAACGAATGGATAAATAAATTTGAATAAACATCATGGAACAAATGAACTATGGGTGAAAGTTCGGATAGAGTCTGGATTGGAAAGACAGAGTATGAAAAATAAGACCTCTAAATAAATCTTACTTACAGGAAGGTGAATATAGGAAATTTCGAAATTTTCAGATTTTTTTAAATATATATCTGCATGTGAAAGTGAATAGAAGAGAACACATGGGATAGTTATGTGTGTGCGAGAGAAAGACAGACAGAAAGACAGAGAGAAACAGAGATACAGAGAGAGTCCGATATGGAACGGGGAGGGGGAATTGCAACACATCGAAATGTAGCTGGGTACCAGAGCAACTGTCGCATCTCCCTTTGGGTTGCAAGCATGATCTGCACTTTTTGTAAAAAATATATTTAGTTTCCCTCAAAGGTTGTTCAAGATGTTTCATCTCTCAAATATAAAATATTGATGAACTAGCACAAGCTTGTGAGAGCTTGTATAGCAACCTTTTGCTGTAAAACGATTTGTGGAGAAACAGAGGAGCGTTATGTTTGTTTTGACACTATGATGCAAATCGTGTATCTGGCAAAGTTGAAGAAAGCAAACATATCAGAGGTACTTCACAAAAAAGTATTTCCCTCTCCATGAATTCAGCTCTTCATGAGGGAATACAATGACACTAAAGTGTAGGAATAGACAAAGAAATGAATTAACATTATTGATATTGGCTTGAATTAAACAGTTCATATTTTCACGTGTAAGAAACAAAATCACGCCTTTCACTCTAATTGCCACTTTAACTCTTACACAGGGTATTTCCCTCTTAAATATTTTTGTATTGTGCAAAAAATGCAATAAGAATAAATGAAATTAATAAAATAATTGAAAGAGCAAGTAGCGCATTTCTTGGTGTACTTCGGGGACGATTAACAGACAATTAAAGAGGAGTTCAAATATTATTAGTTTGTTTTTGGTTTTTCAAATCATAATGGAAAAAAATAACCCTTTCATCACAGTAATATTTTTCGATCTTAAAATAAGGTATTGCTGTATATGGTTTTCAAGAATATGAAAACTGTTTCCATTTAGCATTAACTTTCCAGAATCAACGATATATTTTATTATAGTTCGTTTCATGAATCACACATATTACACGCGATGCATTATAATTTGCCAGAGCTAATTTATGCGGATAGCGAGATGTAAATTTTACAAGACGAAAAGAACTTTAATCATCATCGAAATTTTCAAATTCCCTGGGATAGATGTTTGCAAATGAATATTACATGGCAACTTGACTTACTTACCAAAACACCATGCCTCAACTCTTTCTCATTTTTCTTCCAACATATATTTTTAAATCGCGGAAAGAAATAATAAGAGATGAAATTCTTTTGGGTAATAATTCTTGGTGAGAAAAATAATTTTTACTTGATCTTTACTTACCTTCGACTGTTGCAGAACATGTTTAGTATCTTGCACAAAACTCTGTAAGTAATGAGTGTCTTGGTGTGTAGGGAGGGTGTTGGAGTAGAGATGGGCATGACAGACCGAATATTAAAGAAACCAGAGACCCTGGGTGGGCACAAATCCGTCCTAATGTAGGTAAACTTAAATGGCTCCTTGGACGTGACATAACCCTTAAATTGAGGCCTACGTCTATCAAACTTACACTGAAACCAGAGACCCTGGGTGGGCGAGATCATAACTTTGTAACCTGTGCAACATACTCAAATAGTTTGAGTTATATGATCATTGGGGATTGGAGTGTGCCCCAAAACTCCGAAGGAAACCACCTACAATGGAGGGAGGGTGAATATCCTTTCACGTACCGGCACCGTTGGTTAAAACGGAGACTGCAGAGGTTCAAATGGAGCCCAAAACTTCTGCCCTATTCAGACAAAACTAGAGTGAGGGAAATTCAAAACCCAAAACATTCAATATAAGATGCATTTATGATCCGTATAAATATATATTTGTTTTATTTTCTGTGGATTGTACAACAAGATCTTGTAACTACATGTTTTTGTACTCTGTCCAGGTAATAGAGTGAAGGTAACCGGACACTGGACCTCGAAAGTGGGGCATTAACCTTCGAACGCAAAAGTTCAAAGTGAGTTCTAAATCGGCCTTTTCCAGATTATTGTGTAGCTATCAATCAATTTGTGCTTTTGTTCTAAAAAGTATAAGGCGTGTTCTTGCTGGTACATATGGCAGTAGCCTTCCGTAGTTCTTTATTTCATTTGAAAGCTGATCCTCTTGAGTTTCTGTTCTATTGTAACATCACAAGGGCCACTACCCATGGCTTGCTGTTATAAAGAGAATACACATGCCTAGTGCTACATTTTGATAGGTGTTTTTACAACCAATGATTTAATCTAGGGGACATTGCATTGAAGTGAGTAGAGTAAATTCTCTCTCTCTCTCTCTCTCTCTCATGAAATGAATCAAGTTTCAATATAAAACTATTATAGATAATGTTCGAAACAAAACATAATAATATCCAAAACTTTACTTTTCTAAAAGAATGTGTTTCATCATATCAAAATAGAACGATGTTACTGTTTTCCAAACCAAGAATCGTAACATGTAGAAATTCAACTCGCAGAGGAATGTCTTTCGAAATAAACGTAGTGTTCCTTTATTGTGTGTTATATTTACTGTACATTATATATCAAATAGTAGGTAATGATATTTAATTCAATGTTGCTATCTTAATAAAAAAATGAATCAACTTGAATATATTATGGAAGCTATGTGGAACTTGAAATACTGATATGGCAGATGATATGTAAAGGTTAACTTGTATAACTTATAGATGCTATTTTAAGGTTGAATTGCAAATCTCTTGAAGGCTATGTTAACCTTTTGCGGCAGATCTTATGGAGGTATGTAAAGGTTGAATTGTAGATTTTATAGAGACTACAAGAGGGTTGATTATAGATCGTACAAGAGCACTGTGAAGTTTGAATGGGAATTCTTCTAGCAGTAAATATGTGAAGGTTGAACTTCTGATCTCATAAAGGATTTATGAAGTTGATCTGCATTGTTTATGGAGATTATTTGATGGTTGAGCTGCAATTTTTGCAGTCTATATGAAAGCTGAAATGCAGATCTTACATGAGTTTTATGAAGGTTAAACGACAGATCATACACAAGTCACGTGAAGGTTGAACTGCAGATCTTACAGAGATTGTGCAAACGGTGAACTGTAGATCCTATAGAAATTATGTGAAGGTGAACTTCAGACCTAATAAATGTTATATAATGGTGAACTACATATTTTGTTGAGGTTACTTGAAGGGAGAACGGCAGATCTTAAAGAGGTTATGTGAATGTTGGACCTTTTTCTCCTAGTAAACAGCAGCTGTCACTGACAAGAACTTGGATTTTAACCAAAGATATTCTTTACATGTTTAATCTGACAATCAAGTATAAGCTATTGCTTGTTATCCGTAATCCATAGCCTGAAAGCGTGTCTCGAACATCTTGTCAATGTTAATAACTAAAACGTGATGTGCAAGGGGTTATTGAACTTTCATGTTAACGGCAGCAATGGAATAAAATACGTTTCATGATTTTTATTTTACGACGAAATTTAATGAATTTCATGTGTGTCAGCCGAAACAGAACAAAATGGGAAATGATAAATAAACCGAAATCTTATCTATTAACGTGTTAATGTACCTGCAACAGTTTTTGTTTGCAATAGACGATCAGGTGCTAGACCCATCACCAACTAGAGTTCAAGGGCAGGTTTTGATATGCAATTTGAAAGGTTTATAAATAAATGGGGTTGGATTAAATTTGACTACAAATAACTATGTTGATGGTCTGTTCTACTCTATTATTATGGTAAACGAATTGTGGCTTATCGGTTACACTCTATTGTCTTGCACAGAATGGACACCGTGGGTACGTTTCCCAAGGACGACAACTTGGACATCCCCGGTAAATAACCATGGGTTGGCCTGAAGGACAGACCTAGACCTGACAGTATATGACATTGGGTCATAAGCCTTATGTTGTGGACTTGCCTATGAGTCATAACATGGAACTGGTTGAGATCCACACCTTAAAACCATATATTTGTTGAAGGACATGATAAGAAAATAGGCACATTTCCAGCACAGACCTTGAGGAAGGAAATATTGTCTTTGGTCACAACTTGGAAATTGTACAGGTCTCTAGGCTTTAATTATATTTAGATTTAAAATGCACGAGGAAACAAAATTAGACATATGTCCAGCACAGACCCTGGCTTCTGTCCTAATGATTAGGAACTGCACCCAGGCTTATAAGATGTAAATTGTTATGGTCTTCAACCTAGAACTTCATATACATGTAATGGATACACGCACAAAAAATTCATTTTTGTTCCCTGTATCTCATTATGGATTACACTGAATTTGATGTATAATGAATCTACAAGTGGCACTGTCCACATGCGTTTTGAAGAACACGTGGAAGCAGAGTGCATGGATACTGTGCAATTTTCTACAAAAGTTTCCAGTATTATTTGATCTGGAAGGTTTACTGAAACAAACTTATTGGCTGCATGTTTATAGACTGACACATCGGAACTAGAGCGCATCTCCTGTAGGTTAAGAGGGTGTGATTTGCGGGTTAATGTCACATATGACAGTTACATTTAGTGTGCTGTTAGTAACTATGAATTTGGTAAAAGTAGTGATGTGAAAGTGGTCAACCGTTACATACAGATAACACTATTTACCACTATCATTGTTCTTTTCATATGAAGGTCAGAGATGGACGTTGCTATATTTGTTTGGAGCTGTAACTGGAAATCTTTCAAATAAAGTAACAGACGTAAAACTTGGTATAGCAGTACATTATGTTTTGATGTTGTCGCTTGGCATTTTCATGAACCTTTGCTGTAAGGTCAGGTCTCGGTTCTCATGTCAATATCACTTACTTAGTGTACAGACTGTCACCCAGAAGATTTTATTAAAGGTCATGCAATGAAATGTATTCCCCTGTAAAACCATAGCTTGAGGGAGTAGCATGTATCTATTATGTGTATCAATATCATGGTCCCATCAGCAAGATCAAAGAAGTGTGTGATATTTACTCATTCTTAACATTAGGACTCTAACTCTAAATTCATCAATGGTAGTTTAATTAAACTTAAGTTAAATCAAAACTAATAAAGTTATCATTTATTTTCCTGGCAATCTCATCAATGTTGAGCGCATAGAACGCCATGATATATTTTTGTGTCTATTTGTAGCTCACAAATTCTCAAAGTCAGTGAGATACAATTGTTTTTTATTCGTGCATTTTGACCTAAGGTAACATCACATAACACTTGTATGATCCAATTTTAAAAGAAACGAACTTTTTTGGCATAGTTGGGCTTTTGCTTCTAAGCTGTTTTAGTAATGAAAATAAAATATTTTGGATGGCGTGCCTTGTACCACTATCAAGATCCAATCTGAAAAGTTCTGGTAACTGTCTTCCCAGGATTACTTTCTTGTGGTATCATGCCTGTAACTTAAAGCCATTTAGAGCAGCATTAACCAAAACTGAACAGTTTAGCATTTTACTGACCTTTTTCACCTCTTATAACCTTAGCCATAAAGGTATGGTCACAGGCAAATATCGATGCATTTCTTGTCCGGTGTTGAACTAAAATTCCATATTTAGAGAGATGAAACTGAAAATGCTTGTATCCATGATAGTCTGACAGTGTTTCAGATACCAGTTTCACTGTTCAAACCTAAACGTAAACATATTCATATTTTGTATCCAGGTTGTTGCTCCGAAGCTATGTGAAATATTAGGAAGAACATATGTATAAGATACAGAGTGTGCTGCAGGCCATGTTCTTATGTCATTTCTCACAATCAAAGTGGAGCTAAGAACACTTGTGGTGTCTGTTAAGTCATGACACTAATATTGATGCATATTTTAGAACCTTCTTAAATTAGACATATTTTGTTAACACGTTCTACTGTTAACTTCTCTGGAAGACAACTTTTTGACATCTGGAGAGATTTCATGAAATTCTGTCTATCATTTTATCATGAATAATGTGACATACCATGTACATATCGCTTGCCATTAGGTTCACTTCACGGCAAGGCAAGATAAATGGTCTTTATGTGATTTGTGCATTTTCTGGATGATAACGTCTGAACTACTGAAGATATTTCAATGAAACTTTAACTAATTACATATCTCAGTTAGAGATACCATAGGCGTGACTTCAGCCTCAACCTTAAGGTCACAACTAGGGAAAATACGAATCGGAAACCTCTCTCCATGAACATGTATGTTATTGGAATCAATGATGGTACCTTACCATGCGGTATATCTATACCTGTTTTATGTGTATCTATATCATGTGTTTCATTTTTGTTCACGATTGTAGTTTGGAAGTGCCACTTTATATATCTTGACCTGATAGTGTCTCATGTTTCATATAAAAAACATAATAAGTCAGTGGATTGCTTCCTTAACCTGTAGGACACTTTATAACTATTTCATATATTGATGAAATTGTATCCAGTTCCACACCTTATGATGTATCTGACAGGTTTGTAGCTCTATGATCAAGGTCGTTGGTGAAGGAAAAGAGTGCGATCTGGGCATATAATGTGCTGTGTGGTACTCTTGTTACGTAAAGCCACGATGTTATGTCACATCTCATTGTTTGGGTGTCATCTTCAAGATCCAAGTTGCAGACTTTGGGAGGGGCTCTAAACAAGATATTGACATCCACTCAAGAGCCAATGATATAGTTGGTTCTTCGACTAAATACAATTTAGACACCTTTGTCACGACATGTTCAACATTATTGTGGGTATGCTGGTGTAAAAATAAAACGTTAATAATGCACAAAAGGTAAATTATGCGGATATGCTGCTATACTGAAGATTTCTGTCGTAAAAGAAACGTCTATTAATTTCAATATGATACAAATTTCGATACCAAATAACTGTTCGCATTAACATAATCATGAAATAGGCTTTACATACGAGGAGTGTTTTAGTTGCTGGAGTTTCATGACGAGTGAGAACTGATACATACATTAACTTACCATTTTCATTTGTCATTTGTCTTGCATTAATTTATGACATGACAAAATGTCAACTCATAATAAATCAGATAAAAATAACACTTTGATATATAAGGAAATAATTATTTTTGTTTAAACATTCGAGGTGTATTTTTAGGCAAATTTTATTTGGACTGCTTCTATACCAACCAATAGAATTCCATAGCAGCCAGCTAGAAAATACATGTTTTCTCCTCTCCGCTGTGTGTTTGTGTGCGATTTGGATTTTTAACTTAGCTTTAACAATTTTTCAGTGATATCGCTTCGATGTCTGCTGTGTGGCTGTTTATAGTGATGTGTAGCGCTGGAGCACTGGAGCATTATGCCGCAGACATTTTCAGCATCATGTCCCACGCAGTCACATTATCCTGACACCAGACCGACTAGTCCTAACACTAACCTCTTAATGCTGAGCGCCAAGCGAGGCAGCTGTTAGTACTATATTTATGTCTTTGGTATGACTTCGCCGGGGTTTGAACCCACGACCTCCAGCATCCGAGGCAGACGCTCTAACCATTAGGCAACCGGAGCGGTCTCGCCTCTGCAATAAAATGCGCTGGTAACATTTAGGTTGCTATTGAAGTTATACAAAAACAATAAGAATTTTCTCCAATACTTAACTAAAATGTCACCTCTCCAATAAAATGATAATATTTAGATTATGGATTGAAGGAAATATTTGTTGTTTTTGTATAGAATCAGTAGCAACTAATCAACTTTAACGTCATTCAGGCACAAACTTGTTAATATATTTAGGACTATAATGGTAATTTAAGACAGACTTTTAAAAAATGAAATATTGTTTACATTTTCTGTATCTATTGAGAGCAAGAAACTGTCCGCTAGGAACCCCAACTTTTTTCGAAGAGGGGAAGAGGGCACCTTGGATTTATTTTCAAACCAAATCTAGTTTGATCAATAGGTTTCAACTAATATAATTGGATTTAAATATATTTTTGCACAAGTTAATTTGCGATTTATAACACCTATCTCAAGGATGGAAATTTGTAGTTTGGGAACTATTATAGTCTGGCCACCTCCCCCTTTTAAAGTTAATGAGCTCCCTTGAGTTTAATGCAACCATGAGAAAATTATCTAATTTAAGTTTAAAATGTAGATTTTAATTTTTTAACTGTTATTTTACTCTAAGTATAGTGAGCCATCCTTGGTTCGTGTAAAGTGTGCTCCGTTCACTCCTTAATAATTCCTTTCAATTTTGGAAATGAATCAAGATGAAAGACAAGTTTAAGATATTTCCCTTTATAATATAGTGCCCTTAAGTACTCAGTTCATGGGATGTACTTTGAACATCTATGTCTGTGGATCCATCTGTCTTATTTGTGTATGCTTAAACCCGAATATATATATATAAGTATATACATACTTATTAATCAAAATCTTGCAAGATGGGTAAATTTGGAATGGGTATGTTTGTGTACCATACAAATAAGCAGATAGGTTTCGTCCTATACTTCATGTCTTTTATATGAGAGAGAGAGAGAGAGAGAGAGAGAGAGAGAGAGAGAGATTATAAAATTTGTTTGCAGTCGGTAACAAATTCAGATCCCATTACAAACGAAATTATTTGCTCTCTGCACTGATCTAAAACTGCATATAAAAACTGTTATACTTCATATAGCGTAAACTACTATGCATTAGAACTGCTTTGCTTAAAGGAGAGTACATTACTATGTATTAAAACTATTTCATCCCGTTGGCGACAGCAGTACATAGTCGTTTTTTATCACATAAATTAAAGTGAATGAATCAAAATCCACTCTAACTGCGCTAACGACCTAGATTACTACTTGGATTTGTCGCGTAATTTTCTTAGAGTAGTCAAGCTCTTTTGTTATACGACAAAATCCTTGCATTCGTTGTGGTTTGACAGTCGTTTCATGCGATCCAGAGCCTTATTGTACTGAACACCAACTTAAATTCAAATTGTTTCGTCATGTGTAATAGAAGAAAGGAATTAAAAGCAAGGTAATTATTTTCCTCTTTTACTTTATGCATTAGAGTCGCGTTAAGGCTTGGTAAACGACGCGTGGGTAAACATTACGAAGTCACAAAAGACAAGAAAAAAAGTAATAAACATAATGGATCCTGATAGGGCAACTGTTACGTAAACATGTACCGAATGTCATGGATTTGCTCGGTTATCTAGATATATATTTTTTTATTAGCTGCTAAACAATTACATATTTAGCCAATCTAAAAGTGCCCTTTACAATTTGACATTTGGCCATTCAGAAAGCGACAGTTACAATTCGGCATTTCGTGAATGAGAAAGTGACAGTTGCAATTAGACATCTGGCCAATCTGAAATTGCAAGTGTTACGTGTCTAGGCTCTTACAAAAAGTAACAAGAAAAGAGTGAAGACAACAAGCTTTGTAAAATTTAACAAATAATTTATTTCCCTAGAAAACCAAAGTAAAAATGAGAAAGAGAACTTACGGTTTTAAGAATCAAATCCAAAATTAATCCAAGAATTAAAAAATAGAAGTCCTATCAATGAAAAGCCCCAAGTAAATCACAGTTCAAATCCCTATGAAATTCAAGATGGCAGGTCATGACGTCTTCGATAGTCAGCGTTGTACTGATGTGGCAACAGTTCTTTGTTGAATCACAGAAAATAATATTCCAGTTTGGAATTCCAAATATTTTTCAGTGAATGTCTTTGCCCAAGAATTCTGTATTGGCTCTTGTATTTTCTAGGGAAATAATCACTAATTCAATCAAATAAAAATTCAACTCAAACTGGTCACAACTAAACACCTTTAAGTGTCAACGGTTTAGAGCCCGGACTGGCTAATTCTTATGCAGAAAAGTTATACACTACGTTAAGGCGCAAAACAGATTCCCATACAAGGGTCACGTGGTCATCCTTCCAGAGCAACGTAGAGGCTTTTTACATGCCTAACATCACGTATTCCAAGTATAGCCTTAACTGAAATCATTGGTTCTTACTCAAAGAAAATAAATTAAAAAATGTTGTTCACTAAAACACCTTACTAGTTCTGAATCAAGATCAGCAACTAGATACAGCGTTTCTACTACTAGTTGTTTATCAGGTCAAACAAAACTGAACTGAATTTCTAAAGAAAAAAAAAAAATCAAACCCAGTAGACAAAGTTATCATTACAATAACATGTAATGGAATAAAACTAAAAAAAATGTTAAAACTAACAAACAAATAATTAAGTTACATATACAAAACACAAGTTACAACATGACATTTGGCCAGTCTGAAGTTTCAGTTACAATTTGACATTCGGTCAATCAGAAAGTGTCCGAAAATTGTAGCGTTCAGTTACCATATTATATGATCATAATTACCTATAATTATTTTCATATGCTCCGCACGGCCCTGTACCCGTTTTTTTAGCAAATATTAAAGGTCATTCGTTCGACCTTATTTAAAGCCCCAATTCCGATATTTTTCATAAATTTTTCCATTCTTCCAATTTCCCTATTTTTTGGAAAGATGGAAATGATTTGCTAACAAAAACTCTGTTATTATCCGTTCCTTAAAATTATCATGATATTAGGTTTTTGCGACGTGCAAATATTCTGTTTAGGATTAAAAGGTGCCACCTCATAATTCAGTCGCCAAAGTCACTCATAAACCCTCTCCTTTTCGGGAGCGTTCTAAAAGTAGTGACAAATTAGTATAGTGTCATATAGTAGACAAATTACGTTAGTGCAGATCAAATAACAACATTCATACGCAGCGGTCAAATTGATTCGAGAGGGAATAAAGAGTTGTGGGCCGGCGTTTTACAAGCGTATGTGAGACGAAAACGAGTACATTGGATAAAAAAAAACGATTCGGGTAAATATTTATTATCAGCGGGGGCGCTGGAATAATTTGAAGGGCAAACTTGTGCAGAAAACAAACCGATCTGTTGCGGATTCCCATATTATTTGGAAGCATACGACATAGACTGATACCAAATAATGAACTTCAGTTATACGTTTGAAGAAATATACTGTTAAATTCTAGGCCGAGAACGGCATCATACCAAACGCTACATGATAATAGCGTATCACATAATAATCGTCTGCCGTATCCGACAGTGTTAGCTTCTTCTGCTTACAACGGTAACGTCATCAAATCTTGTGTCCCAGCTTTCGACTTAAATTGGTTGACCGACGGATGCTGCAGATCAACACCGGATTAATTCGTACCCTTATGAAATAGAGTCCTGTTTCTCGGTTCGACGGAGAAATTACATGGTTCATAATGGGGGTGAACCGTCGATATTATCTAGTTTCAATGGCAACAAATGATGTTTAGTACCAATATGTTTCAAAATTCTGTATTATTCAAACGATTTGGTATATACAATTTTTGCACGTAACTGACAAAGGGGTTTTAAGATTAGTACTGTCATTCGTGTTGACGTTTGATAACACAACTAATGTATGCATCAATCAATTAGCAATGTATAAAAAATTGCATGAGGAATGCCGGTTTGCTTTTGGAGTGCTAATGGTCGGCACTTCATATAAGTGTAGTATATGGACATATATAAGTTCCCAAACTACATACATTTATGTTGTAGCAATATTCGACGGGTGTTGGGTGTATCGATGAAGTCATTGAGGTTTATATTAAGACTTATGCCGCCAGTTGTGAAATGTTTTGTTAATTCATATTGCATGTGGTCGTCTTCTAGAAAATGGTATCCAGAAGAAAGGAGTTGACTCCCAAGGTAAACAGTGTTTTGGTGATCTAATAATAACGAATTATGGAGATAAAAGTGTTTCAGAAATACTGGGCGAAGAGTAGGCGAACTGTTGCAAAATCGTTCCAAACATATGGGGAGAAAGGTAGCGTTCAAAACCTCCCCAGATGTATGACACAAAGCAGCAACAGGCAGTCAGACTGTTCATTCGTAAGATAAAAGTTAGCAGAAGGCAGTCAGGCTACTGATTTGCATGGTAAAGATGAACAGAAGCCAGTCAGGCTGTTGATGCTTATGGTAAACATTAACAGGAGTTAGGCATGCTGCTGACTCATATTATCAAACATTATATATTGTAATGAAGAAAAGCCTGTGCAGAAGGTATTTCTCTGTACGAAATGTCTTGGACTCTGGGTAGATAATGCGATTGTAACAAAGGTGTCAGTCATGTTGTAGGGCTATATCACCAGTGAGGTGTGAGAACACTCTTCGATATTGATGGAAACAAAAAAAGAGACAACTATGTTAATGTGTTCGATACACATGTATGACATTCTATTGCATGACAAAACCAAAATGTTATGAAGATGGCAATGCTCGCTGCTGTATTAGTGTAAAAGCTAATGAATGGAACAAATAACCCAACACCCCCACTCATAACTGGTCTCACTTGAATATTATTATTCACAATGTATGGAAAGCCATTGAAGTTCATCTTCTTAACAGGGAAGACGATATTTTACACAAAGGACATGTTAAGAAAGGAAAATGGTAATTACATAGACCTTACATAATTAGTTTGTATAAAAGTTTATCCATTCAAATTCAAGTTGTTTTAAGGCCCAATAAAAGAATTATAAGATATTAAACGAAAAAAGAAAGTGATATATGGTTGGTTCTCCTTTATTCATTTTTGAATGAACGATTTTCTAATGTTATTCTAATCCATCTGGGACCATTGTAGGTCGCACACTGAATATTGTTACTTCTACACACGAGGAACTATGCATGGTCAAACCTTGTATATTGTGAATTCTAAACAAGGGGAACTTATTTATGGTCACACACTGTATATGGGGACTTTAAAACAAGGGTTGTGTTAAGAAACTATTGTCATTACAATGTATCTCAATTGACGATTTCCAACACTCCACCCACTTACCAATAGCCATGAGTTGTTTATACGGCATTCTAAGAAGACCACGGAGCTGGTTATTTTTCAGATGTTACACGATTAGTCCTGCGGCAATTAACCTCCACAGTTGTTGTTGTTGTTTACTGATGTCAGGAAAGTAACGTAGTGGTACTATAAAACAAGGTTATTATTTATGGCAGCATAAAGTTTTAAATCACGGCTATCGTAGATGCCATTTCATAAATATATTGTACCGTTTTAGGCAGATATTTGCAATGTCTACGTAGATAACATTTAATGATTATATTGTACAATGTTAGGCTGATTGCAGTACTCCCGGTGTGGATGACATTTCATAATCATATTTCACCATCTTAGGTTGATTTCTGCATTCTCGATTCAGATGACACTGTATGATTATCTTGCATAATTTGTTGTTGATTTCTGTATTTCCAGCGCAGATGACATTACATGATTATGTTGCACAACTTTAAGTTGATTTCTTCATTTCCTATGTATCACAAGCAATGACATGCCATTTTCTTTGTTTTTGAGGCAGTAACTTGTTATCTGTTGGCAAAAAGCAAGGGTTTAATTTTCTTTAGAGTAAGGTGATTGTTCACCCAATATATACACTGGATTTGAAGGTCAATGTAAATACATCGACGTCAGCGAGGTTAACAGAAGGCCACGAGATCGACAGCTGTAATAGCATTAATACAGGTCGATAATACTTTATAGTTTGTATCAGATGTCAAAGAGATTTACACACCTGCATACACACACGTGAATACAAACAAAGTGAAAAGACGTATTTATATAGCGAAAATATATTTAAAAAAGTGTTTAATGTTGCTACAATGACATAGTGACCATAATTATCTCCGTTTTTAGGATTGGTCAATTGGTGTTATAATAATCAGCCGTTGTGGACCTGGATTTAATATGACATAAAACAGCGATAGGAACATCGCTCGGCCATTTTCGTCAGGTCGTGAAATGACTTCAGAAGTTGCTCTAGGTAAGCATATCATTTTGCTGTGCTTAACGATTCGCCTCTGGAGAAGTGTATCACATATTTTGCAACATCAGCTGCGAAGAACATTCTGGTTGTAACATTAACTCATTCGGCCACCATATTGACCTATGTGTACTAAAGTAGTTCAGAATATAGTTCTAAACGGCAACGAAAACCCCTGAAGCTCCCTTCTTGATTTGGCGGAAAGAGCCGATAATGGAACACTTTTATTTTAAAGAAAGCATCAATAAATTGAATGGATCAGAACTGTTCTCATTCAAACGTATCAGTCAACTTGACTGGAATCCAAGTCATCCTTAAACACAAGGATCAATAAAATAGACTGGTCCCCGAATTGATCTGAAACTAACGGATCAGTAATGTTGTCGAGACCCCAGATCACACGCACAGAAAAAGGATCAGTAAAGATGATTGTATCCTAAAACAATCCAGGGCAGATCGATGAATAAAAGTTGAAATTGCAAACAATATATTCTCATTGAACTAAAGGATGTGAATTTGGTCTATTTATTTAGAAAATCGAACTGTGAATTTAGAATATTGTCCATGCATAAGGGTTACATGAACCACGGGTATCTTGTATTAACATGATTAGGGTATGATGAGTACATAACTCATTAGTTGCATATGACAGCGTCAACATTATATTTTCGGTGAATTGTTAAATATATTCATGAGAATTTCATCCTTAATCTTAATATCATGTTGTAAGGCAATGCATTATTTGAGAATACGTGTTTGTTTTTTTTTTTGTTGTTGTTTTTTTTTTATAGATTATTACGTTATATGTTTATCCATGTTATTATTTTATTTATATTTATGTTAAGGGTTTGTGGAGACTCTCATATTTCACTATCATTATTCTTTCATTCGCATATATTGTGTTCAGTGTTTTCACTTAATCCATATCCAATCGGTTTATATATTGTCACATAAATTGAATGGAACGCGTGCAATATAAGGACTGAACAATTAGAGTAAACATCACAGAACCCATGTAGTAGATGGATTGAACATTTGTGGCAAAAATAACAAAACGTATGTAATGTATGTATTGAACATCACTGGTAAAGGCAATAGAAATCGTGCAATATATGGATTTACAATTTGGGGTAAAGAGCATAAAACTCTTGCGTAGTCTGCATTTAACATTTCGGGTAGCGACAATAGAACTCACGCTATATATGGATTGCATATTTTGGATAAAGACAATATAAATCATGCAATATAAGACTGAGTATTTGAGGTAAAGACAATAGAATTCGTGCAATAGATGGACTGAACATTTTAGGTACAGACAGTGGAACTCAATATATGGAGTGAAAATTGCAGGTAAAGAAAATTGAACTCGTGCAATACATGAATTAAACCTTTGGGGTAAAGACCATAAAATCTCGTGCAGTATATATATCAAACATTTCAGGTAAAGAGTTAACGTATATAAAGTGTTTTCCTTATGCTTACAAGAGAAGCTGGATCACAGGAGTAAATTAGATACAGAAAAATTGAGATTTATAGTTTTTTAATATTATTTCTTTCATTATAAAGTTTCATCACACATTAGTTAATTAAAATAACTAATTAAAACGGCACAAATATTCTTCAGCATTGGATTATAAAATTTATTTGTTTTTGAATTCTAGACTAAGCGGATTATGTTATTTATATTCACCATTAATAATGGTAAGCAACTGACTGCAAATACTCCTTACCTTTACCCAATAGTGTGATTTTGATCAAATATGTAAATTCATAGGATATCTTACTGGTCTCTATTCATGTACCTATCTAACAGTCTACAGTTCTAACTATTTATACTTTGATGTAAGAGTTGGTGGTACGTCTCGTGCTTATCACTTGGCAATACGGTTGTGTATCCAAATTTGTATATCAAGCCATTAATATGGATTGCTTTTAAATATACCAGCATATTTTACAATTCATCATGTTTAAGATCTGGTTGTTATCCTCATGTTTACGTATTGCTCACGTATGAAATGTCTGTGTGACCCTACAGGACTGCATGTAACATGTAACACAGCTATTATTTCATTTTGAACTAAAATTACCTTATGATGGAGGTCAATCAAGACAGTTGATTAATGTAATCAAGGACGTGATAAACTATGAGATTTGGATATCAAATAAAAAGCCTGCTCATAAGTCATATTTTGTATCTGAGAAAACACATGTCTCTTCAATATATTTATAGTATATATCATAAAGTAGCTTTTATATCGTGTTATTTCCATTATTAGCGGAAAGACTCCGACTGAGGTCTATTGCAACTAAGGATTGTTCCCCTTGTTTCAGATCTTCAAACTCATTTTGTACCAGGAGGTAAGGAAACCACATACCAACCATCCGCGTCCCTGGGTTAATAAGGATATCTTCTAAACCAAAGCTTTAAACGACCCTGCTGTGGGAACTCACACCGAACTGGCATATGAGTATGTGCCATTTTCGTGGTTACTTATGTTGCACAGAACCTATATGTTGTATATATGTTACTGGTTTGCTCGTCTCTGTTTCTCGGATGTTAACTTTATGCCAATTCCAGTTTAAGCTGCATAACCTTTAGAATTTAAAAATTAAACTCTTTGATGCGCGAATCCTTTAGAATTTAAGATTTGAATCTAGTGATACCTTAATCCTCTAGAATTCAAGAACCGAGCCATTAGATACATGAATCCTTTCGAAATCAATGTTAGCATCACATGCAGCGCTGATATTATTCGTTTGGTCATAAACAAACACCGTCTTAAGAAGAAATAACCAAATGGAGTACTACAGAAAAAATTGGAGTATTTATCTTTCATCGGTTTGATCTTATTGTGAATGTATTGTACGCAAGAAAGCGTTTCCTTAGAACAGTCGAGTACGAAGAAAACTGTACAAAGCAAAAATAAAGAAAATCAGTAACTTGCATTTAAATTTCTATTTCCTCTTTCCTAATAACCTTACCTATATTAACCTTTCTGTTGCATTTTCTCTAGTCCTAATTTTATAATTAGAAACCAATTTATGTTCTTGGCGCCACTGCTGACGTCATCATCGATGTCCTCTACAGCTTCTTCATTCCGAATATTTAATGCACCTATTGTGACAATAGTGTTTACGTATTTATTAGGAGGTAAGTAGCGTACATTGCTTTTTTTATATCAGTCATGTAATAATGTGGAAATTAATACTGGACTGACTATTATTTGCAGATCTAAATATATACTGGTACTTCTAAAATGAACAACTCCTCTTCGACGAGTCCCTTGCAGAAAATAAATGATGAGAAAGCAATTCTGCTCATCCCGGCCTTGGTCTTCGTTGGAGTCCTTATGTTTACAGGATTCATCGGCAACATCGTTGTTTGTTACTTTTATGGCTGTAAGACAAGGAAAACTCCTACGTCTTGCTTTATTCTCGGCTTGGCAATATTCGATCTTTCGAGCTGCACTATTTCAATGCCAATGGAGATTGTTGATATGCGATTCTTTTACATGTTCCCAGATGTAACGGTATGCAAACTTCTTAGAGTGACCAATTTCGTATGTACAATTTCTTCCGGAGGTATTCTAATTGCTATAGCAACGGAGCGATATAGAAGAATATGTTTTCCTTTCAGGAAACAGATCACGATTTGTCAGGCCAGAATCATATGTGTTATCTCTGCGCTTATTGCCTGTGTTTTGTCTTGGCCAAGTCTTGTGTTTTACACTGTCGTGACTGTAGATGTACCCTTGTCCGGATCTGAGATCATTCAGGGATACGACTGCACCACAGTCAAAGATGATTCCTTAAACGTCTATTTGAATGCCTTTAATATCATTCAGATCCTGTTATTTATTTTGTCCTTCATGACACTCATAGCTTTGTATGCGTTGGTGTGCAGGCAATTGATTAGACTGAAAAAAGTCCGAAAGTATGGATCATGGGCGGATACAGTATTCCCTAAACCGTTGG
The DNA here is from genome assembly GCA_016617855.1 of Megalonaias nervosa. Lineage (NCBI taxonomy): Eukaryota > Metazoa > Mollusca > Bivalvia > Unionida > Unionidae > Megalonaias > Megalonaias nervosa. The sequence continues at coordinate 68,716 of JAECUM010006179.1, forward strand.
AGGTTCTCAATAGTAATAACATTTCGTTCGAGAAATGGATCGACAAAGAAGACATGCCTAACGGTTGTGGCAATAATACTGAGGTTAGAATATCAGTTAAATCCCAAAAGGCAGCTACTAGTTCAAAAATGACTAACAATAATATAGCACAGGTTACAAGCAGAAGCAAGGTCGTGACAAAAGAAACCTCATTTAGGAGAGAAGAGCTCATTAATCGGAGTGAACGTAATAGCGCTAACAAAGACGACAATATAAGAAATGTCCAATTCGAACAAATCGATAATCTAACCCAACTCGAGAAAGACCGTGGTCCACTAGATTTCTGTGCGAATAAGGGAACTGATTCGCCCAGTGAAACCTCTGGAAAGTGCAGCAACGACATTGTCAGGCCAGCAAGCGATATACAAAGAGCAAGATTAGTACATTCTATGAGCAGGCAAATGTCTAAGGATATAAACACTCTTAGATACACAGCAATCATGCTTGTAATTACAGTAACGTACATAGTGAGTTTTCTCCCCCACTTATGTTTGGTAGTCTGGCGCAGTCTTTCGACAGGTTATGAAGTAAACAATATGACAGACCTCCAACTTGTAATCTTTTCTATCGGTATTCGCTCGTACTTTCTGAACAGTGCTATGAATCCCATAATCTACGGATTGTTCAACTCGCAGTTCAGGGAGTTCTTTACCAGTGTGTTCTGCAGGTGCTGTGGAGCCAGACCCAACTGCATGATCGTGTGCGAGGCAACAGACACGCCAAATTAAAACATACGAACTTTTTCGACGAGAAACATATTCGCATAATAATAAAGGGCTTTAATGATACGGCGTTGACCATTGGATTGTTCTAAATTGATGTATTAGGTTGTGGCGCCCTTATTATCGATTATCATTACGGATAATCAAGTGGTGATGATAAACTGAAAGTTTGATGCTAGTTGTTACGAAATCAAAGTGTAGAAAGCAGCCGTTAGTCGAGAACATATTGGATGGTCCCTCCTTTCCTGTACCTATGAAAACTGACATAATCTCTGATTATGTTAACGTAAACAATCATACAATGATTTACAAAGTACATGTAGTTCCTCTTCACCGCCTGCATTGTGAAGAAATACAGTAATATCATTCCATGTGAGAGAAAGATATAATCTTTCGATAATTTGTAATATTTGTGAAGTATGATTTCCTTTATTAAAGAAAATATAGTGTCTAAATAGGTGTCCACTCCCTTTAATATGACTCTAATATTACGGCAAAAACCAACACAATATCTTCATCCTTTTGGAAAATAAGTTAGCTGTGAGTTTATTTTATCCTGTGTGGCTGTTAAATGTTTGCAGTGTGGCAGATCTGTTCAAAGTGAGTTGGACTTGCAAAGATATATCTTTAGTGGGTTTGTTTTAACTGAGCACGTAATCGAGCGAAACAGCCCTTCGCTAAGCATACTCATCCACAGCAGCAAGTAATCGAGAGAAACAGCCCTTCTCTACCCATACTCATCCACCGCACTAAAATCTTTAGTGCCGCGGATGAGTATGTGCAGCGAAGAGCTGCTTCTGTCTATTGCTTGCTCAGTTAAACGTTTGGTCTTTCTCAAGACAATTTGCTCGGAAATGATTTGTCGACAATGAAAATCACATGTCAATCAAATGAAATCTGGAGAGTGTTACGATTGTGTGGTTTTTTACTAACGGAAAAAAGCGAAACTAAGAAGTTTAGAAACATCAACAAATAAATTTATTTATCTAAGTTACAAAAGTAAGCATTTAAGAGGAACTTAAGGTATCTTAAACTAAATCCTAAATAATCGCAAGTCGAAAAGTACAGAGTATTCCAAAACGAATTCCAATATCGAATATGCTGATGCAGGAATAGTTTTTAATAGGTTGATGTGTTAACCGTCTTGATGTGTCACAATATCATAATCCTGAATGACTTTTAATAAATTCAATAATCCAAAAATATTCATTTTATCCTTGATATCAGCAAGCACTTTGTAGATCCAATTAATAATTTTTAAATAAAAGAATATCTCAAATTATATATGAATTCAACTACAAATAATTCCAGAGACTGCGCTTAAGATAGGTATTGAGTAATTTTGTTGACCGCAACCTTATCTAAAAATCTAAGACACAAACAAACGACAACTATGTGGGTAAAAATCTCGCTTACAGAACATTCAAAGTTGTAAATTAGGCAAGACCTTAAACTCAGATATAGTAAACAACATGTTAAAAAATTATTAACGTCAGGTAGTTTATAACTACTCTAATCATCGACTACGTTCAAGCACACAATATAAATTAAATATGCATAACAATATATGCAAATAGTGTCGACGTTTTCTCGATTCCTATGGATAAACGGGGGTAGGGGTAGGGGAGGCAAATGTAAGAAATGGAATTTTTATCTTATCTGTGATACTTCGTTGTATGAAATATTTCGCTGAGAAAACTGGCCATTTAGCAACAAAGTATAATTGCATATCCAATCTATGTTGGCATTTGTATTCATCTTGGTTAATTTGAAGAGATATAAACGTTTAAAAGTATAATATAAAAAAACAGATAGAAACTTGAGAGATAAAATTAACAATACGCATGCTACCTTGATCCCAAGAGTTAAATGCATGAACGCGCCGAATTCACTGGCAAATTATTGTTTTGACGGAGTTATCCTTAAGGTTAGATCATTACTTTGATTTATATACATATGTGATACAAATTGTCCACGTGAGAAACGCATGTTGTGGTGAAGAATTCCTCATTATATATAGGTATACTATGGGAAACTTCCACACGAGTTCGACAAGACCCTTTGACGATGTAAGTGATATAATTTCCACACTAGATTTTGCCATGGATCTAACGTATAATTGTGATCCATCTGTAAGAATATTCTTATCTAAGACTAGTGCATAACGAACAAAATACAAATTACTGAAACGACTTGTTTATTTCGAATCGGCCCAAAGAATCTGTACAAGTAGCTAGGTCGATCTGTTAGAAACGTCCTGTTAGCAGAACACTTAAATTCAACCGCTACATCTTCTACGCTGCAATTCATGTTTATCATTATTATTGTACAAGAATACTCAGTGGATGTTGGAAATCGGATAATTTTGCCAGTCTGTGAGCAATATGTTCACAGTGGAAGATCATGTGATGAACAACTTCGGTCATGTGGTGAAATATACATGTATCACCTGCCCGTGTTCCACAACGGAATATTATAATCCTTCATACGCATCGGCGCAGAAGAGGATAATTTCACAAACTGGAACAAAATATTTCTCACCCATGCGACAGAGGAATCAAGCTCTATTGCTAACCTTACTTTTATTATCTCAGTCAGGTTGTCTCAGACAGGTAGTCTCAGCCAAGGTGTCCACGCGCTTGGAACTACTTTTTATAAAAGAAACCTTTGTGGTCTTCTGTTATGCCTGACGTAGTTGTTCTAAAATCAAACAACAACAACAACAACAAATATATAACCAGAAAACATGGTAACTTAAGGTCAATCCATTTTTGAGAACACACCATATAAAACATTTCGAGAGAGACAGACACACACACGCACACGATGTCGAGCTTTTTGGTATTATGCTAGTTCGTTGCACACAGCATGGTCAATTTTATCCTATATGCAGGCCTAGCTCGGTACATTTTCAGGTCAGCGTCACTAAATGTAGCTAAAGCTACCTAAATAGTTTTAAATACTTCGTGCGAAACAAATTATATACTGTTAGCTACATTTAATGAAGCTGACCTGAAAATTGACTGTGCTAGAGATAGGATAAAATTCTCAGTGCTGTGTGAAATGACAGAAAACACTGATCTATGCACATAAGCTATAGACCTATACACTTCATAGCCTCCCAACTCTCTTATCAACTACACAAAACTTAGTAACACCCAGAAATGTGTTATGTCAAACATGCTTTATTCTATTTTTGTTAAGCATCTCTATTGCTCCCCAGTGGAATAAAAAATATACCTACAATATTTAATGACCAATAATGCACTTACCAGCGAGAAGGAATCATTTACCCGTCAACACATTAATCCATAAGCAAATATCACTGTAGTACTTGATATATTTCCAAGACAGAAAAATGAATTTTCAAAGAATCAGTGGACTTGAAAGCGTAGCACATGGTTATCCACTGGGGTCCGTATTTGGAGGGTCTTTTATACACGGGGGTACTTTTACAATCAATATTAATTACAACACAAGTATGTCACAAACAGTTTCACCTCCTCTTAAGTAAAGGAGAGTTATATACGATAGTGACACGGATCTCTAATTACCCGTGAATAACCCAAGAATGGGCACTCATGAAACATGTAACTTTAATAGCCTATACACTACAACAGAGCTGTGGGCCCAGTATCGTTTCATTATGTACATTTGAACTGATGAAAATGAATCATTTTCTTGTAATAAATATTAACTATTTATTGTTAACTTCATATAAAATCCATACATTAGGTGTGATAATACCTCAAAACTATGCAACGTTTTATGTTGTTATTTATCTGGCTCACGTATAAAAATTGTGTACTTCGGATGACACGGTCACAGCACAGTCATCATTAACATATTTGTATTAATGCACCGCATGTAAACATTTGCACGTGAACTATATTGCACAAGTGATGGGATGGTATTCTTTCTTACTTTAAACGATAATATTGGGTGAGAAAAAGAATCTACGTTAGGATTTGGACCGAGACAAGGAAATCCCAGTCGCGGGGTAATATTATATGTCTCCCCACTCGGACAAGCCTCTTGGGGAGACAAATAATGTAACCCCTTAACTGGAATTTCCTTGGCTCGGTCCAAGCCACAATATAGATTCCATATGTATCTTACAGTCTGCGAGCTATAGATATATTATTTCACATTTGGTGATCTATATGACGGCTTTATACAATCAGAGTATTGATGTGTATTTCATCGGTTCCGTGATCTATAGGGCGATTATTAGATTGATTTATCTAGAGGTATGCTTCTTACAGTGAATGGTCGAGAGAAATGTTTTTGACACTGATTGATCAAGAGGTATGTTTCGTACATTCAATGATCAAAAAGTACGTTTCTTTTACACAAACATCTAGAGATATGTTTCTTGTACTCAGTGGTCTAGATGTATTTTTCTTATAGTGACTGATCTAGAGGTAGGTTTGCTTTTCACATTCAATGCTCTTGGGCCACCAACATACAGAAAAATCATCTACTGTTTAAAAGCAGAGTACATTGTTATAAGGTAGGAATCCGAAGAAAAAAAAAATGCGTTCTGTATAGATATAGAAACAGTAGAATTTTATTGTTTGTCAAAGTACAATTACATACTACATCATCAATTTAGATAGTAATTGGTCTTAATAATGGACAATAGGAGGCCGCTCTGCCTGTACCAACCAAGTGACTAGATTGAATAGAGGATCAGTCTTTGTAAGATTTGGACACTTTAGTTCAGGAATTGTTACGAGGCTGCATTAAAAGCGAATCAAAAGAAAATTGTAAATAGGCAAGTTTCCAAACGAGTTAAGATGTGCCTGTGTGTGTGTGTGTGTGTGTGCGTGTGTGTGTGTGTGTGTGTGTGTGTGTGTGAGTGTGATTTGGATTTTTAACGTAGCTTTAACAATTTTTTAGTCATATCGCTACGACTTCTGCAGTGTGACAGTGTATAGTGATTTGTAGCACTGGGGCATCACGCCGCAGACATGAAGCATGATGTCCCACCTAGTCACATTAGTAGTATGCAAAGATGATGATCCTAAGACAAAAGAGGTTTCTGGACCAGAAGGCTATCTTCTCCGACAAATGTTGTTATATTACAAGCTTTTTTAGCATAAATAAGTTGCATCAAAATATTTTTCCGGAGAAAGGATATCCTAGTTTTTAAACCTTTTTTTGCTAGGACCTCCTAATTTCATATTAAACAATAAAATATAATATAAAATGTCTTATTATAGTCCATCAATAAGTAGCGTTGGATTTAACCTAACACATAGATTTTTTAAAAGATTTAACTCAATCAAATCAGCTTCAAGACATACTGGCATAGCACCTAATATAGTAAATGAATGTATCAAAAATGTTGGTTATCATTTATCGAGCAAGTTCGGATCAGTCTGGTTGTTTGCTGATGAAAACGATATGAGAATAGCTGGTTGGGCAACTGATCCAATGTTATTCATCGATAATATGGTTGATGTTTTATTTGAGAATGATATTTCCAAACATCTACTACTGTTGTAACCATATGTCATGTTAATCTTTTTCATGCCTCTATCGTCATTGGCGGAAGTCTACATAATCACTGTTGTAGAAAATACGTAACGGAAATCCCCAATCTGTTCTAGAAAATTATGTAATGGAAATCCCCAATCTGTTCTAGAAAATACGTAACGGAACTCCCCAAACTGTTCTAGAAAATACCAAATGGAAATCCCCAAACTGTTCTAGAAAATTATGTAATGGAAATTTTCCAAGAACATTATAGAGAATTATGTAACGGAAATTCCAAAGAACATTCTAGAAAATTACGTAATGGAAATTTCAGAGAACATTCTAGAAAATTACGTAATGGAAATTTCGCGTAGGAGTTATAACGGCTATAAAAGGCAGCCAGAATTTTTCTTCGTAGTCATTCTGCAGGTGTATTCGCTGGAGTAAGCAGGTAAGTGAAACTTTTTCTTGAGATTAGTGTGGAGAGGCGATGGCTAATGATGCAACAACTATTTTCACATTCCAAGGCAAGTAGGTTCCTGGCTCAAGGAGTAGTAGTAGGAAATGAGGTTCCTCTCTCAGAGACCTCTTCCACCTCCAAAACTAATATATTCTGACATTTTCTTCACCTGCCACTTTTAGCCCAAAATAAGGTGATAAAATACTGGTGACAAAATATATTTTCACATTTTCTTCACTAGCTTTTTTAGCTCTAAATAAGGTGACACAATATATTTGTTGAGGGGAGGGGGTCTCTGAGAAAGGAACATTCATCTCTTTTTACTACTGAAACAATTTTTTAATTAGAGATATAAATAACTATAAGGTATAATGGAAGTAAATAGATTTGATGAGGTAATTGACATGCTATTAAGTTTTATTATAATTGATGAAATTACCAACGATGACATCGACGATTTTATGGAATATCTTGACAATATTTTCTACATTGTTACAATGGAACCAATTTGCTATGAAAATCCGTATTACATTAACAATTTTTCCGCATATTTTATTTGGCGAGCGAAATTCTTCAAAGATACTTAGCTTTATTTTATTACAGAGAAACTGGAATTAATCGACCAGCGGATATGAAACTTATGAGAAATGTTGTAGATATTATTAATGACAATCCGGAATTTCAGGTTACCTTGGGCGAAATAGAATTTATGATTTTATCGAAAAGTTTAGATATCAGATACTAATATATTTATAAAATTTAGAAAAAATTATTTTGATAAGTTTTTTTTATTACATTTCTTCTCCTATTTTTAATGTCTCAACAGTAGATATTAAAAATAATATATCATCGTGTTTATGCAAATAAAATTTAATTTTTCCGCTTACGTTTCGATGACATTTAAATAGCTCTTTGATTGCTATCCTGGTGAGAATATACTTACCACCTTTTTGCAAAAGCATTCGACTGATTTCAGTCGATATTTCTTTTTGTATATTTTTGTTGACTAATCGGATTATGAAGATTACCATATTTCAGCTTAAGTTCATCTCGTAACTTTTCAAGATAATAAAAATATTTGCTGTTATATGATTTGATCAGCGAGATTTTTATTTTGTCAAATTTACTAAAACAAATACCTGAAATTTAGTCATTAAATTCAAATGATAATTGCTGGCCATTAAACATTAACCTCTTAATTTTTGCTACTAATTCCGTTGGCTAATGTTAAATTTTCGAACATTATTTGTAAAGTTTAGACAAAATTAATTACAGATGATATTGAATATGTCAATGCTGGTACTGGCATAGTGTCCAATAGCTAGCTAGTGTATTAATTCCATCCTCACTATATCTCTTATCGTCAAAATTATTTAGTCCACGTTTTATAATTGTATCTGTTTCAAGTTTGTGATGATTTGTTCTACTAACATTTGTTTTAATAAAGCTGACATTATTGCTTAGCGCTGCTTTAAAGCGATCAAATTTCATACATTTTTTCACATACCCACTAGGAATGCCTTTTGCTTTTTTTGTCAGTTTATTATCATCTAAACGTACGGCATACATTTTACTTTTTAGTCCGACAAATTCCTTAACTGGCACAAAGGTAAATTCATCTTTCATCTTGCCAATAACATTTTTTTTTTTGCATCATCTGAAATCAACTACTTGCTGGACAATCCGATAAATCAAAAATAAGTCACAGTATTTATAAATATCTAGATATTTATCTTCACATTTTATATTATAAACTAGCGAATCTTTATCAGTAAATAGCAACTCCGAATCTGGTCACTGCTTTTTGGTAAAATTATAGTGAAAATCGTACATCAGCTACATTGATATATCAGGTACAACTGAACCAACATAAAAATTGGTTTATTGAACTTTAAATTTGTCTTTCGTCGTTGTATTGCTGCAAGATTTTCATTAAATATTTTCATACTGACAAAACCGTCATCGTTAACTAATTTATTTCTGCGATTAATATCGTTTACAATTTTAGTATTTACTCTTTTTCTGATATTCTCCATCGTCTTACCGAATACGGAATTATTCATCAGCTTGAAAAAGTTTTTCTCAAATTCAGTTTTAGCAGCAGCACGACGTTTAATATTTAAATCAATATAATCTGCCATCCACCGCGACTGATTAAATATAAACACACGATGAACTTTTGTTAGAACTAGTCCAGCATCTACTGCTTGTTTTAAATTTTTGTAATGCATAATGTAATTTCTTTTATTTATCAAATTTGGAACGAGCTTATTAACACTCGAATTTTTTCCTGTTGTCATTGCCCGTTGTTCAGGTGATAATAAACTGTAATCAGTTATCATAGACTCTGCACAAAACGGATAATCGTTATGTAGATCATGTAACGAAACAGGATAATAGAGATCAACTTCAACAAAATAACCGCTATCTTCTGGAAGATTTTTTAAGTTTCTCTAAGAAATTGATCTGGAGTTATCCAATGAAATCTACTGCACGGCATCGGCTCTGACATTGCATACCCATACAAACTGACGGTGTCTAGATAAATAATATAATTGGATGATAAATTTTTATCATAATTTTTCAGATATTTATTATCAGCTACCGCATATTTTTCAGTTATAACGCTAATTCCGCCCCTGATACCTTTTTGGAGCGGAATAATACCAACAAGGATCTAATCCATAATTTGTATGACCAACTTTACGAAAACTCTCAAAAATATCTGCTAGTAGTAATGCATCTGTTTTCAAATATAAATCATGATAGTCACCAAATGTTTAACAACTAAATTTATTCCAAATTTCTTGTGCATATTTGTACTCGTCGTCTGTAATATTTTCATTTTTTAGCTGCGAGTAAAATTTATCTTTATCAGGAAGAGAAGTTTCATCAAATCTGCTCCAGTCGTCGAGATGCTCATACGGAAAGACATCTTTTTTTTTGTTGTTAGATTGACTTAGTTTTCTCCAAAGCAACTTTTTAGTTTATTAAACTCGCTGCCAGCTTTTACAACATTTTCCACAAGATCTTCTAATGATACTAATTTAAATTGAAAGCTGTTAATGAAACTTAATTTGCCAAGTGTAACTGACATATGCTTTTCAAAATTGTTTGGAATACATTTTATTGTATTATTTAATTTTAGTTTAGATTTAATTTCCTCATCGCCAAATGCTTCTACAATGATATGACTGTCATAGCCACGAAAGTTATGTAAAACTACAGGAATAAAATCTGGCTCATGAAATTTTAAATTGCAATCGTTATGAGCTGCCCCGTGATATTGGCCGGTTAGATGACAGTGATAGCGCACTTTTTGTTCAGACAGAGGTTTCTCACAGATATGACAATTAACTGCATTATCAAAATCAAGTTGTTGTTCGGATGGTATTTTTATTGGAGCTGTTTTGAATAATTTGTTGAAAATCTTATTAACTTAGTTTATTAATTTGTTTAGTAACCATACGGCCGGACGTTCAGACTAGACATTTTTACATCTGTATAACTTTACTGGAGTTGCAAAATTGTCGTTAGAGCAACAAACTACTTTATAAGCTGCTCCACAATGTACATGTTGTTGCATTTTTCTTGTACTTGATTTATTTGGATCATTTTCTGCGCCGGCCACAGGAACAAGTAGACACTGAAAATCAGCATAAATCACAAAAATAATATTTAGCTTATGATTATAATTTTTAAATTTTAACTCTTTTTCGTTTTCTCCTGGCATGGTTATTCTTTGAAGGTTAACACAGTATTTCAGATGCTCTTGCAGTTTTTCATCTTTAGAAAAACCTTGTAAACAACGGTAACATAAATATTTCTTATATTTATTTTTATTATATTGTCTGCCAGCTAGGCCGTTAAATTTTTTTTTATCCAACAATAATGTCCTTTATAAAATAATAAATTTATTGTCTTTTGTGTAGCAGTTGCTGTAATATATCTTGGGTAAACATTTTCTTTTTCCTCTAGTCCGAAAACATTTACTGAAATATTGTTTTGTTTTTCAAACTTTAGTATCTGATTCTCTGCACTGGAAAAGTTATCTCAATAAAATTTAGTTCATCTTTGTACGGCAAATATTTTTCAAGTCTATCGCCGTGTTCATTTTGAGGATGTCTAGCAGATAAAATTGCCCAACGATAACATTTGTTATCATTGTTTTTGACGTTTATACAGCATTTGTTTGTTTTTAATTTTTTGAGGAAGATCAACATAAGAACTACCGTGAAGTACGTTATATTTCATTGTGTGAAATAAAACCTCCATTTCAGATTTCCAACCTGACCCTGATGTTGTAAATTCCTCCAATTTTTGATTTATTTCTTGGTGTATTTCATCGGCGATTGTGGCAATATTTGTTCCAGCTAATAATTTTCGCGATTTAGCTGTTAAATATGGTTCGGTAATTTTGCTGTCGAAATCTACATTTTCAAAGATTATATCAAGTATATCTATTTCATTTTCTTTAAGTGCCTGTAACTTTGATAAAATTACATAATACTGCGCTATTAACTTGATACTTTTCTGAAGTGCAAGTTCTTGCGCTATTACAGGCTGTAAACAATGAAATAAATTTGTGGAGTTAAAATTTGCTAAAACATTTTGATTATCAAATTTTTAACTGTTATCGTAGCCAGAAAATGCAGTAGCAATTTTTTTCTGCTTTGATAAGGCTTTTTTTTGGCAATATCTCGCTATTTTAACATTATATATAATATTTTTATATTTAATTGATTTTTTATGTATTTTCAATTAGAGATATGAAAATCCTATATAATATAAAGTCAGAAATTCTGAGATATATTAGATTGAAAGCAGAAGAACAGGAAGAATATGATGTTCACCCAATTTATAATCATTATGCTGGAAATGTACTAGGGTCTGTTATTCACATAAAATATCAAAGGCCTTTCGGTAAAGCAACGCCAGCTGGAATGATATAAGTGTAAAAGCTGATGATACAGATAGAATTGAAATGTTTAGAAAAGATTTTATTTATACTTTGTTCTGCGGAGACATTCCAGCTGGACAAAGAGTCTACAGAGTAAATGGCGCAATTACTGATGATAATATTGAAAATTTATCATTACAAAACGAATTTCAGCCTCATCCTGTGTTTGATTTATATGAAGCTAATGATCACGGAATTATACGAAATAAACAAACGAAAGATGTTGTTGGAAGTTTGAATAACGCTGGTTATTTACGTGTGATGGTACGTAGTATTAAAACTTATCAAGTTCATGATCTATCACATAGGTTTATTTATGAAACATTCAACGGCGCTATTTCAGATAATCTGGTTATTGATCACATTAACACAATTAAAACAGATAATAGGATTGAAAATTTAGATCTGATTACACCAAACGAAAACACCAGACGTGGAGTTGGTGGTGTTAATAATTTTAAAAATCCTAAAAGATCAATTATATCAGTAAATCTTGAAACTGGAGAAGAAATGAAATTTAAATCAATAACAGCTGCAGCAAAATATCATAAAATTGATTGTCGTGCAGTAAAATTTGTAGCTGACGGCAAAACTAAATTAACAACTTCAACATCAACAGTTGACAGATTTAGTTTCAAATATGATGATTAATTGTATTTATTAATTCAGTTTTAGTAAGGCAATTATGGGCAAACATTAAAATATCATCTCTATCAAATTTTTGGCGTTATAAATGCACTATCATTAACTTTATTTTTTATGCTGCTGTTTGAGGTATTTTATTAGAATCACCTTGCATTACAATAACGTCTACAGAATAAGCATTATAGCCCGACAAACGTTTTCTGACTGCCTCAGCTAATTCTCTGTAATTGAATATATTAACTTTCTGTTGATATTTTACGTCAGGAGATTTCGTTTCTGTTGGCATCTTATTATTATAAATTAGATACAAATATATTATAATATGGATTTAATGAAGAGACTTGCTGATATATATGCAGGTGATACAATCACTAACAATAAAATTATCGACGACAATTTTATACCGAAATATAAAGTAATCTCAGACAAATCGGCTGGTTATAGTGAAAATGATATTTTGTACAACAATGAAGATGAAGATGAAGTTGTTGACGTTGTTGATAAAAAATATTACAGCAGACCGACAACTGGACGATATAATGTTAAATATCATATCGCTAAAAATATAATAAATTTAATTTTACTGTTGCCTAACAACAAATATTTTGGCAACTTATAAAACCCTTTCCTAACATAAAAATAACTGGCCGGAAAAGAAATATAAAATATGATTTTAAATTTGTTAAAATATTTAGTTTTGATGCCAGTTGATAATGCAAGAAAATTACATTTAATATCATTACGTCTGCCGATCAGATGTAAATCTGTACTTATGATGTACGAACAAATTTATAATAACATTATTTTATAGACGTAGTTGGCACCCAGCTATTAAATTTATCGCTATATCCGCGCCATTTAACGAAGCTTTTATGACCTTTTTCCTAATAACTTTTTCAATAACGAATATATCTTTTTCTGTTTTCAAGTTCTTGTTCATAAAATCTACCAGTCATAGATTCATCTAATAAATCGTTTAGTGCATAAGTCACTGGTATTGTTAAAAGTACTTTATCAACAACAAATACTTTTTCGCTCCAGTTTTGAGTAAATACATTTCCATTTTCTTTTGTCAGAGAAATTCTAACTTTATCGCCAACTTTAAATTTATGTCTGCGGTACATGTTTTCGTTTGCTAATATCAGATTTTTGATTGCGTCCTCGGGTGACAGTTTTATTGCTCTGTGCTTTGTGTTATTATATTTATCAACAATATTCTGTAAATTGTCAATATATTTACTTGCATTTTTAGCTGTCTAATATTTGTGGACTTTTTTGTTTCGCGTACGATTAAATCGCTCGACGACAACGCTCTTACCTTCATTTCCAGTGACATATTTTTTGTTGTTATTTTGTTCCAAAAACTGCTCAAATTTTTTTATTAAAAAATTACGCCCCATGATCGGTCCAGATTTTGTTTGGTTTTCTTTCTGTACTTATTATTTGTTTTAATGAATCAGTGATCGGCGTTTCTGTCTTATCTGAAACAGGTACATTAAACGCGTATTTGCTAAAAACATCTACAACATTAAAAATATATTTTTTGTTATCATTAAACTGAACAAGATTTGACACATCAACTAAATCTATCACCCATATATCATCGACGGCATTTGCGACAACTTTTTGCCGAGGAAACTCTTTCTTTTTAGGTTTGTGTAGCTCTGATGCAAGATTATCATACAATACTTCTCTACCGAGTCCAAATTTATATTTTGCTCCAATAAAACCCTGCACCAGATGTCGGTCAACACGCTGTCGCATATTTATGGGTTTCATATCACGAAGTTCGTCTAGCATTACTTTATCACAGCCGTGCTTACTTTGTTCGTTATCACGATAACAGATATCATGGCGCATTGCTATTGCATCAACTTGATTGTAAGGCTCTTGTGCTGGCAGCGGATTATCGTTTTGATTTAGTTGTTTATCAAGAGGATTGTTTTTTCCAGTATATTTGTGGCTTGTCAATGTCCAGCATCATTTTGGTTTCGGCACTTTGCCAAATAATTTATGTATATCTATACCTGATCCAATTATTTTGATGTCATTACATTTTTGACAGTATGTAACAATTTTATTTTGCTCCAGACACAGATCTTTGTCACAATCGCACTCGCATATCACTATTCATTAATCATCTACTAAAATAATCTTGTCGCATCCGGCTCCGGATGATTTCTTTAAAAGCATTCATTTTCTTTTTCCACAGATTGCACAAATACTTTTCAGCATTATTCTATTATTTTTTTCTGTTGTTTCAACTTTATTTCTGTTTAGTTTTGAACTTGAGACAGTATGTTGACATTATATCAACGAGTTTCTACAAAATTAATTGCAATATCATCATTAGCATAAGAAGGTTGCTTGTCAAACTGTAAAATAAATTTTAAAAAATTTAATTTAAGATCGGACATTTGTTTGATAAACATCACGCAATAGTATCCACAAGCAGTTGTTCCAACTGGTTGATTGTGATTAGACGAATAATTTATTATTTTATATTTTCTGTTGCTATATTTTTTTATTGCGTCGCAGGTGGAAGTCCAATCAAAATAATTGTTATTACAAACAGCTACCCAATGCGTGCCGGACCCGTCATTGAAGTTTTGTATATTTATCACACACGAGCCACCAGCTGGTGCATTGTTAAGTTCATCTTTGGAATAAACTCCGTGGAAAGTTTTTACTTTTTTTTTAGCTTATCAAGTATATCAAAGTTACTTACCGCGGCCGAGTTCCTGGTAGTGTTTGTCCTCGGCCAATTCCCAACAGATTTGGCAATAGACTTCCCGCTTCTCCCGTCAGCAACGGTCCTATAAATCCGCCTTTTCTTGTTTTTCGCGATCTCGTCTTTTTTTTTTTTCGTTGTTGTTTTTCTTTTTGCTGTTTTTCGTTTAGGCATTATATTTATCTTTAGACAAAATTTTCTTTATACCGTCGCCTTAGACAGCTTTTTTCGTTGCGCCAGATACTGCGCCGGACGCTGCTACTAATCCTAATGTACCAAGCACTGGAAAAATTTTAGGTATTAGTGCTTTTGCCATAACAGACAGTGCCGGACCAAAGAAACCACCTTGTTTTGACATTGCAGTTATTTGTGTGGCACTTAAATTTAAAACAAAAGGTTTGCCGCCATTATACTTATTTATTTGCTTTTTTTAGTTAACATTAATTTTTGTAAAGTACCTTTGTCTCTATATTTTACTTTGAATGAGACCGGCCGTTGTTTAACAATAGCAGCTGCTAATTTGTTAACTTGACCATCAGTCAAATATATTTTTTTGACAATATATTTTGTCATTATATACAGAGTACAGATTAAACTTGTAATGACATTTTACATCTGACAGTCATTTGTAACAAACCTGTCGCTTATCAGTAGGGCACATACGTACAGCTGGGCTGCTGGAACTACTCCGAGTGTCCAGGTAATTTCAATATCAGCTGTCGAGTCGACCGCTCTTTCGCCATGCTTATTAACATCAAAATAAAATATCGGATAAAGTGCACAAAATTCCTCTACTGATATCTGAGATCCATTACCAACATCTTGATATTTCTGCACTGCCACGAGCAAATACATGTACGGCCGAGTAATATTTTTATTAGCGTTATCTGAAAAATTGCATTCTATCGCTCGTTCTGGATATTGCTTTGAATTTAGTCTAGCGTATATTTGTCTAATATCGGCATTATCAAATATTGCATTATTTTGTTCTTGATTACCACGTCGCGCTCGCTGCTGAAATACAACAAACAATTGCCGCGGCAGTTGTTCACTTGACGTTGTTGTGACGAGCTATGTGTAGTCTGTTGTATTTGGAACTGCTGTTTGATATATTTTATGTTGCTGAAAATAAATTACGTTTGTGTGTTTATCAATATGCTATTTAATTCTGCCGTTTTTATGATTGACGGCGTTATTCGTGGCATCCATAGCGCAAGTTTGTTTCTGATAAACTGCACATCAGCTCCGCCAGATCGAAATAAACAATCAGTTTGTTCTGCTCTATCTAAAATCAGTGTATGTTTAACTCTACGAAATATTCTATTGTAATCGCGACAAAAGCCAAATATTGTGCTCAACGGCAGCATCATTGTAATTTGACGTGATTATGCTGCAAGTGCCTTTTTCTTAACATAACCCTCATTGTAACGTATACTTCTTATAGCAACTAAATTACTAACGAAATTTACCATTTCAACGCCGTCCGCAGCTGCAGCTGGTGGTGTTATACCAAGATTATTACATGTGATAATCTTGGAGCATCTGCGTTAGCGTCTGCAGCTAGTTGGGCTATACCAAAATTGATTGCATTAGCAATGAGAAAATTTCCAACAATTACATCTGCAGCGGCATCAGCACCGTGTGCAGAGTTCACCTGAAGAAAAACTCACCCTGTGCAGCTGCTCCAGCTACAATATCTTTAACCACATCATATTGGTTGCAGCTGAACTGGAGTAATCATCGGAGAACGAAATAATACTTAGTACAGTACTCGCAACTTGTAGGGGGCTTGAAATATCTTCGACAGTTTGATTGGCCAGCTGATATCTAGCACTTTTAAGCAATCTACTGCCATTATTTATAAATACTATTTCTGCGTTAGGTGCAATTGTGGCAGGTAGATTAGCTGATGTCATGATCTGGCCACGAACTTCCAACATTGCTTTGTGAGGCAAAAGAAATACATCCTCGTCTCGGGTATTACATGTCATAACACCCGCCTTATTTGGTTCATTCGAATTTTCGTCGAGATGCTCAACATACTCAAATTCTGTTACTGTGTCGTCGAGGTCATAAGTTTCTGCAAAATCGAGATAATTTTTAACAGACATTTTTTCATTATTAGGTTACATAAAATTTTATTATTGTGGCGCTGTTGCTTTAGATATTAATTTTTGTATAATCTGTTCGCCTTTTGGCTATAAAAGTTTTTTGCTGTTGTTATCCTTGCATGTATAGTTTCTTTTGTTGGAGCGATTTCTGATATATCTTGTTTTATATCTGGCGCACCTTTTATTTTATAAGCTATATTTTGTCCTACTGCGGTTCCAGAGGCAGATGCAGCTCCAGTTGCAAAAACTTTTGATGCGTCAAGTGCAATTGGCCCAACTTTATTCGTTATTCCTGGCACATTTTCAATAATTTTAGTAAATATATTTCCTAAAAATCCTCCAACTAGTTTTCTTCTGTAAACTTTTTTTCTTGGTCTCATATTATACAACGAGGTTGTACAATTTTATTGCTCTCGTAGGAGCAGGCCGTGTTCGACAGTCAAACGTACTTTGCCACCCCATGTTAACTCGAACACAGTTCAGTCTGACATTGTTCTTACCGAGAATTCATCTGCACAACGAGGCTACAGTACAACAAATCTTGAGCTGATTAGTCAACCATGTAGGTCAACGAGGAATATCCCTGAATCCAGTCGTTCAACAGAAAGAACCGTTACTAGTAGCACACACGAAGATATGCAATGCACGGACTCAAACAGCAACAAGACTCGGATTAGTGCAACAAAGACCTGCTCTGCCTTATGGGATACAACAGCAGAAATCCATGATCATAATAAATCAGATGACGGTGAATTAAACCAAAGCACAACTGCATTAAAAATGGTCGCATTTTCAGAAGACACCAGCGCCCAAGACGAGGATATGGAAAACGATAAAACTTTTGCTAGAGTAGCAAGTTCTCTGCGGAACAACGACCTCTGTATGGCAGCATTTCCACGCAAAACATCACGTACAAATCTGCATCAACGTCGGCCTAATAAGTTTACAAACGTCCAATCCACACACCAGTTTCCAAGAAGGCGTGGAAGTGTTATCATAGGAAAGGCAGCGTCCTCAAAATTGCGTACAGTGCGTCCAATGCGACAGAGATGCATATTCGTGACAAGACTTGCCCCCGAAACCCAGGAATCTGACATTTCCGCACATATTGAGCATTACTCTGGAGTTAAACCAACCCAGGTGGAAAAACTACAAACGAAATTTAATACCTATGCCAACTTCAAAATCACATGTGATAACCCTATGCACAATACAATGATGAACGTGGATGCGTGGCCAAGAAATGCATTAGTTAGAGACTACTATCAAAGTCGGAGTTGAACTATGATATCCACAAATTGGACTCAAACATACATAATGGACACTTTACGCATTTCTTTTTATAACTGTCGTTCATTAACAAGAAATATACAAAATGTAAGAACTTTATGTGATATTTCCGATATTTCTTTCTTACAAGAATTGTGGCTTCTCGACAGTGAGTTAGACTGCCTCTCATCCGCACACGGCGAGTTCTATGGATCAGGGTTATCGCTGATTGAATCGTCTAACGATATTCATACAGGTAGACCTTACGGAGGTGTCGGGGTACTATACCGTAGATCTCTCGCAAGTATTATACAAGTACAACACCTCGATGATCCCAGATTAATAGGTATTACTATCAATACAAGGGATTCCTCCTTGCTTTTTGTCAATATCTATTTACCATGTGATCTAGCAGAAAATTTTGGGGAATTTGTAGATTATTTGGGCAAAATTAATTCTATTGTAGAAAATGCTAATACAATAAATGTAATAGGAGATTGGAATGCTAATACGCTCAAATCCACTCCCTTTGGAGATGAACTTCGCCTATTTTGTGACGAATATGGTTATATCATATCGGACTTAAAACTAATAGTTGACAACACAAATAATTTTACTTACATCAGTGATTCACACAATACAGTGTCTTTGTTGGATCATTGTGTCTCTACACAATCTGCTCATTCTGCTATAAGTGATATGAGTATAATACACACCCTAGTAGGGTCCGACCATCGCCCTACTTTAATGACTATCAAGACTGATCTACTTCCTAGATTTGATTCTTGCCACAATGAACTCTTAAACTTGAAATACAACATTAATTGGTCAGACCTTATTTCTGACGAAAAACTGAATTATACTCAGACATCTGCATTTTTATTAAACAAGACTGAGATCCCACATGGTGTTGCGATCTGTAATGACCATGGTTGCACTAATCAGGTGCATATGAAACAGATAAATGGTTTATACGCTGATATAGTAAAAGCTTTATCGAAATCCGGTAATAGATTGACTAGAAAATCCAAACGTGGCCATCGGGTTATACCAGGCTGGAATGACTGTGTCAAAGAACTACACGACTTTGCACGAAATGCTTACCTAATGTGGCGTGATAACGGTAAACCTCGTCATGGACAATTAAGTAACCGAATGCGCCAAACAAGAGCACAATTTAAGTATGCTCTTAGATTATGCAAGAAAGATGAAGTAAAACATACAGCAGACTCGCTAGCACAAAAATTTGAAAATGTCGACCAACGTGAATTCTGGAAGCAAGTTAAACAAAGTACTACGACAACTTCCAATAAACTACCAATCTGCATTGATGGGAACCATGGTCAAAATAATATATGCAACATGTGGAAAAATCATTTTGAAGACTTAGTCAATAGTGTTAAAAACGATTCGAATAAGAAGCGTGTTACTTCAGCATTGAATACCCCTTCTGCTCAAATTGAGGTAATCACATTATCTGAGATCCAAAATGCAATAACAAGACAAAAATTGGTAAATGTCCAGGATCAGATTTATTATATGTGGAACATTTTAAATTTTCAGATACTAGACTTCATGGGCTATTAATGATTTTATTTAATTGTATGTTTGTGCATAACTTTGTACCAGATGATTTCACAAAAGTTACAATTACACCGCTACTAAAAAGCAAAACTGGTAACCTGGCGGACAAAAATATCTACAGACCTATAGATCTTACGACTATTATCTCAAAAATATTTGAATGCATCATACCACAAAGATGTGAAGTCACAATCTCCGATAATCAGTTTGGTTTTAAAAAGCAGCATTCAACAGATTTATGTCTATATGCCTTTAAGGAAACCGTCAGCTATTATGTAGAACATGGCAGCCCAGTATTTGCATGCTTTTTAGACGCTAGTAAGGCATTTGATAGGGTCAATCACTGGACACTCTTTAAAAAGTTGCTTGATATTAAAATACCTGTATACATAGTTCATACTTTAGTTAACTGGTATGGCAAACAGTTGTATTATGTGCGATGGGGAAGTGTAATATCCAGCGCTTTCCATGTAACCAATGGGGTGAGGCAGGGAGGTATTCTTTCCCCTTTGTTATTTAATTTATACATAGACGAGTTAAATCGTATACTGGGCCAGTGTTACGTAGGATTACGTCTGCCACCAAATGTGTTGTTACTTAACAATTTTAGTTTTGCTGATGACATGTCACTGATAAGTCCTTCTATCACAGGTTTAAGGAAATTTTTGGAGATATGTGAACAATACGCATTAGAAAATGATATCATCTATAATACACAAAAATCAGTATGCATGGTCTTTCAGCCAACTTCTTTTAAATTACCATCACCTCCCCCTGTACATCTTAACGGCAATGCTCTTACGTATGTCGACAGTTATATGTATTTGGGTCATATTTTGAAATCCAATCAGTCAGATAATGAAGATATGATGAGACATTATCGATATTTGTGTACTCGAACAAACATGCTTCTACGCAAATTTAAAAACTGTTCATTGAGTATCAAAATTAGATTATTCAAATCTTATTGCTGCACTATGTATTGTGCTCCACTGTGGACAAACTTTAGTGAATGTATGAAAAGAAAACTAGTAATTGGTTATAATAATAGTCTTCGTTTTCTATTAGGTCTTCCTAGATGGAACATTGCCTCCAACATGTTTGTAAATTATAATGTATTCAGTTTTGAGGAAGTAATGAGAAAGTATGTATTCTCAATGATAACAAGACTATCTAATAGTGAGAACTGTATATTGAAATCACTTTGGAACTATGACATTCATTTAAATTCTCATATTAGTAGATGGAACAAATTACTCTTTAAATGTGCCACTTAATTTCATTCTTAACAATGCAGGGCACAGTCCATTGTTGTAGATGTGTCTGTATACTTGTAAATATGATATATATGTTCTTTTATGTTTACAGTGTTTTACTTTATATCCGTATTTTAATTTAGATGTATGGACTATGTAGTCTGAAATAAAGAATTCTTATTCTTAATAAGTAACAACCTCGTTATTCAGATCCAGTTGTCGTTCAGATTGATCTATCAGTTGCAGATTTATTTCTGTTATCTGATTTTCAACGTTTAGCGGATAATAAATAACCTCCCGTGAATTAATTTGCTTGAGCGATCCTGGTGGAACGTCAGGCAAAAAAACTGTATATTGTTTGTCCTTTACTTACTCGGGCCGAGTAAGTTCCAGCTGCAATGGAGCAATTTTTTAATATTGTATTCGCGTCAGGTATATTTACTGGCAGATCACCGTCATACGTTATAGTTTGTTCTGTAATTGATCCATATTGTTTATGAGAAAATCCTATCAACGACGCAATACTTGCTGCTGATGAAAAATCGATTAACATTTTATTTTTTAATGTTATCCTAGCTCGTAACGTATTATAATTCGGTGTCAACTCAACATCATCAGCGGCACCATTTACTTTTGTCATTAACTCTTTTATTGTTTTATTTAGATCAGTGACATTATAAGCTCCTTGTGGAATTTTAAATCTTGCCCATAGCGCTGGAGGCGCTTGCAGATAAAATGTAAATTGATCATTTACTCCAGTTTTTACATTGGCCATAGAATGCCATGCCGTGCAGGAAATTAGTCCAGTCTCATACTGTTTTACAGTATCAAGTTGTATTAGCGGAATATAATTTACTGAAAAATTTGCGCTATCTTTAGCAGCCGTACCAGAGCCTATTAATAATGTTGTTGACATTGCTATTTATTATATTTTTAGAAAATTAAGTCGCGGTATAAAATTTTGAATTCGTCAGATGTTAATAAATTTTCCGATCTCAAATGATCAAGTATGTCAATTATCTCGTTATCAATTTCAGCACCAACATTTCCAGCTTCCTTTGACGATATCACTAGCATTAATCTGCCAATCATTTCAGTAAGTGATGCAAACATTTTTACCCTGGTCCCAGTTTTTTTACTCACGCGAATATTATCATAATATTCAAACTTATCTCTAAAACTCGAGCCGTCAATATCACTCGTTTGTTTCAGATCGAATTTTCATCGCTGTAGTTTTAAAAGCAAGAGCAATAATGCCATTTCTAGCTTGTTCAGAAAGTGTTGGAATGTCTTCTCTTGCGGCTGTATCAGTTTTGTCATAGGCTTGTTTGCCATCTTCAGAAATATCATCTAATCTTTCAAGTAGATTATCGTATTCATCTTGTTTCCAAGTTTTAATATTACCAATATCGTCAATATCATTTTCTCCTATAAAGCTAAAATATTCTTTGATCGTTATTTTCTCATTTATACTTTTCCTTATTTTTTCTAAATCTATTTCTTTTTCAGCTGCAATTAACCTTTCATCAAGTTCATCTTGATTATCAACCAACCGGCTTAATTTAGTTTGTCTGCCAATAGAATCTTTTATGTCCTTTGGGGCAACCATATCAGCTTTCACACGTATATCATCTAGATATTTTGCCTCAGTACTCGAACCACTATTGTGATGACTATTGTAGGATTCTTTTATGTCCTTTTGGACAACCATATCAGCTTTCATACGTATATCATCTAGATATTTTGCCTCAGTACTCAAACCACTATTGTGATGACTATTGTAGCGGTTATTTTTTATATTACGGATAGCTTTGATATAAATATCGGCAATAATACCTTGCCGGTATAATCTAATACGTTCGTTGTAGGATTCTTTTTTTCTTCTGGCACTACATCGTCGAGATGTTTCTTACTTCCTTATTTTATTGTTTCTAACTTACTAATATTTTCTTCAGCTTTGTAATCGTTTTTTTAATAGCTCGTACTCTTACACCTTTAAAATTGTATTTTTCGTTAAATTTTCATACTCAGAAGCATATATTTTTTTGCTTATATTTTCTAGAGCATCTTTAAATTTTTGCTCGTTTTCGATATCCTGATCTTTTCTCAATGCTTCTCTTCTAGCTTCTTCTTCTTCATACCTCTCCTCATACCAACTCTTAGCTTTACTTTCTGATCCTTCAATTTGTTTTGTTATCTCGCCTAACTTTCTTTCAATCGGCCCAACTGTTAAACCTGCTAATCTTCTCTCAAATGCCAGTGGATTATTGACTAGCCGATTTAGTTCAGCTTCTTTAGCATCAGGATCAACAATATGTGCTACAAATGCCTCGGCCAACTTTCTTTTTTCTTCCTTAGACATTGTTACAATTTTCTCAACAGCTGCTTCTTGCTGTTCTTTAACTAATCTGACTAAACCTTTTTCCTGCAATTGTTTAATTTCGTCTTCCGATGGCGGTAAAATTTCAGGTTGTTTTCCAAGTAAAGCCTCAGTAATTGGTTTTACAATTTTAGCTGATTCTTCTGCGGCAACTACTTGTCCACGTCGGGCTTCTCTGACTTTTTTCTTAAATTCTGCCTAAGATTGAGCAAGTTTTTTCAGATCTTCTATATGTTTTATGTACTTAGCTCGTTTATCCATTTTATATCAAAGATGTTTGATAAAACTTACTGCAGATAATTTTCAATACAACATCGAAACATCTTAGCCTGATTACGTGTAAGTTTATCGAATAAGAAAAAGTTATATATATATATCTATTGTTGCCTTATGATATAATTCAATAAATTTATCTTTTGTTACGTCGCCACATTGCTCGTTTGCAATATTTCTAACATCAACGTTGTCCAATCCTGGAAATAATATAAAACAACCAGTATTTCGCCGAATAAATCTGTGAACATTATGAAAACCTTGGGCCAAATAAACAGAATTACATTTTTTATTACGTGACAGTGAAAAATAAGATATTATTTTATTCATCTCTACATTGTTCAGCGGAATATCATCAAAACAAAACTAGATTATGTTGATCGGAATCAAGTTGATAAAAAAAAAATCTTCATCGGCCTCAAGATCATCACGAAGCTTGTTATTATATTCACTAAGTAGCTCGTACTTATCTTGTTGTGGAATAATTGCGTAATTATAAACTCGATCGTAGTTAAAATTATCGCCCAACAGTAAATTCATAAGCATATTTGTTTTTTCCTGACCGAGTTCTTCCAACAATAAGATAATGACAATCTGGAAATTCGTTGTTGTGTTTATGTTGCACCAATCTGTATCAAAATTTAATATCGACATATTATAAATGAAGTTGACATAAATTGTCAGACAATAAAAAAATAATGAGTTATTATAGAAAATTTGGAACAACATTAGGAGAATCGTCGGCTTAAGTACAACAATAACAAAAGGCAACATTGATTTATCAGGTTATCTAAAAAACTGGCGATACAATGACAGGAAGCGTATCTATGTCAAATCAACGAATATTAGGTTTAGAAACAAATTATCCGTCAATAAATGTTGTTAATACACAAGCTGTTAGTTATGCACAACTAAAATCTGTTGGCGATAATAAACTGTCACTGACAGGAGGAACTTTAAGCGGTAACTTAGATATGTCAGGATAGAAAATAATTAACTTGGAGACCGGATATCCACCTGCAAACTTAAATCAAACCCAAGCGGTAAGTTATTTGCAGTTGAAGTAAGTGGATAATAACAAACTTGATAAAACCGGTGGAACTGCTACTGATATTATTAACATGTCGAGCAAAAAAGAATTATTGGTTTGGAAACTTCTTATCCGCCAGCAAATGTTGATAATACGCAAGCTGTAAGTCATGCGCAACTAAAATCTGTTGACGATAACAAGCTTGATAATGCCGTTGACAATGACAGGTGACTTAATGATGAGCAATAACTCAAAAATAACTAGATTACCGACAACCTAGCCACCAGCTAATGATACTGATGCTATTAGTTATACTCAGTTAAAAGAAGAACTTGCCCCATATTTTAAACGATCTTGTGGACCAATGACAGGCAACATAAACATGAGAAACAACAAAATAACGACGACATATGTTCCAGTTAATCCTAATGATCCAATAAATAAAGCGTATGTTGATAGTGTATCTAGTGGTACAAAACGAACTAAAAACAACGTTTGGTATATCCCAACTCCTTCTAAGGCAACTGACAACCGAGTTGGGTTTGAGGTAAGCGCATCATCGTATTATCCTGAAAATTATCCTCATTACGCTTTCTCTGATAGACACGTGTGGACGACAAACGCAGAAGTTGAAAATTTTTGGATCAAAATTAAATGTCCCACTGCAGTTGCTGTTTAGCAATTTCATTTGCGCGGCCGATTAAATTCCAGTGTTGGTCGAATTTATAATTGGTGGTTTGAAGGATCAAACGATGATATCAACTGGACAACATTGTATAATACAGAAAATACGTATATCTCAGCAACACAATATTGTTACGTAACAAGGTTCGTATAAAGTAAAACAGAAAAGAGTGAAAGCCAACTAGCCTTGTATATTTAAACAGAATAATTTACTTCCTAGAAAACACAGTAAAAATGTGAAAAAGGACTTACAGTTTGTGAATATAATCCAAAACTATTAATCCTAGAATTGAAAAAATATAAGTCCTATCACTAAACAGTTCTGACTGAATCCAGGTTCGAATCTCGACGAGGTTCCAAGATGGAGGATGATGACGTCAGGTGAAGTAATTGTACGAAAGGTCAACAGTTCCTCGTTGAATCAAAAGTTATAATGTTTCAATTTAGAAATCCAGGTTAAATTTCCAATAAATGCCTTTGTCCAAGAATACTGATGAAGAAAAGCACTTGTAGGTTTTCTAGAGTGAATACATTTTTTTTAGATAAAAAAAAATCAACTCAAACGGCAACACCAGAGAATACCTCTGTACCCTAAAGGTATTTTATTACGACTGATAGAAAAATACTGAGAAGTGGATATTAAAACCAACTGAAACGTCATAACAGGCCCGCGTGATGGGTCACGTGGTCAGTTAATCCTTGAAGAGCGTATTAAACGAAATGCCATTTATCACGTATGCAAGAATAGTCCTATCTAAAAATCAGATTCTCACGCTGGAAATAAATAAAAAAGGGTTGTTTACAACATAGCAATCACTTGGGCCGAATATGACCATGATAATAGCCAATCGTTTTCATTCAATGTTTACAAACGTCTGAAAGAAGATTAAGAACTAGGTTAGCTAAAAACAGTGCTTACGCGACTCTTATGTTCTAAATAAGTCAAAACAGAAGACTGAATTTACTAGGAAAAATGTCAAATCCAGTAAACATATCATCCTTAAAATAAAATGTAATGAAACAAAAATGAAATAAAAAGGTTTTAAAATTAACACACAAGCGATTAAATTACATATACGTAACAATATTTTACAATCCCGACAGAAAAAACGGTTAAGAAGTACTTGTATTTTCTACTTTATGTTGTCGCTGCTGAACATCCGTTTCCAGGACTGACATCATTTCAAATATACACACACGATGATCAAATTTAATCTGATGCTAGAAAATAATGTCAGAACCACCAATTATAACTGTTGCGAGAGAATTTTATGATAATATTTTTAATCCCAAAAAAGATGTTAAGGACGAATCATTAGCGACACGTGTGATAAATGCCAGAAATTTTTTTCAATTCCAATGATAAACTCTTCGTTGTCAGAAGAAGAAATTTTTTTTATTCTTGTTATGCATATGCGAGAACCACAACTGAAAAAGCAATAGAAAACTTTGATATTATAAGCAGATACTGTCATCCTGATGATTGTCTAGAAGAACAAAAACAAGTTGAAATCCTATTAAAACAAATATTGCTTGGTCTTGATTTTAAAAATATAGATTTGATAATGCGATCAGGCTTATTAAAAACACGAGTAGCGCAGGTGGAAAAACAAATGAACGATAACTATGATCGTCTCAAGAAACTATCAGAATCTAGGATAATAGGAATAAGAAGAAACAGGAAGTTATACAATAGTTTTTTTAAAACGAGAAATTTTAAAGCATCTTGACATGTACTACCACGACAAAGAAAACCTAATTAAAATCGTTACTATGACGGTGGATACGGAGTTAATTATTAAAGTGTACTCAAACGCAATTTTGCCAATGATAAGTAAAAAACTAGAATTTGATCCGATTATTGTTAGCAGGTCTATAAAATTAATCAAAAATTTTGACGATGAAATAAGCAATCTTCGTGATGACGAGCGAGAAAAGTTTTTTGAGAAAGTAACACAAATTTGGAAGTAAAGATTGATTCTTATTACGACATAAGTGAAGAAGATGGTATTCCATTTCCATCAGTCCAGCGCTCTAGACAATTGTCATTACGAAATTATTATGATGAAATTGAGAAAATACTCACAAAACCATATGAAAAAATAATGTTAAAAGTAGCTTCTGCTAATAATTTGATCACAATTGAACTAGATAAGCTTAAAAAATTAGTGTTAATAAATTTCGTAGTCGCATATGGAATTATCAGACAACATCTTGTTCTCAAAAATTTCACGTTAGGTCATATAAGCTTGGTATTTGGGTATATTCATGAAACAGAAAAAGATCACTGTAGTTTGGTGAACGAAAACAATTTGTATGAACTTGAAGTATTAGACATGTTGGATTCATATACTTGGTTAAAGAAAACTGAGGTACTAACAGATAAACGATATGATGATACTACGTCAGATGTTTATGACAAGTACAGATTGTTATTAGTTGATCCTTACAATAATAAGTTCCGCGAGTTTCTTGATTTAATTATTGGTATTAGAATTTTTACAATCGTATAAAAATTGTGAACAAATATTGTATAATAAAAAACAGATCATCGATTTCAATCATATTTCAGAAGAAATTCCAAAACAAGATGTTAACGCACTAATGCAATGTTATAAATTTTATCATAAAAACCTTTGGTGTACTAAACAATGTTATAAGTATTACAGTAGAATACTTCGAGTAATATCATATTTGCCGTTGCTAATGACCAGCTCTGGCATAATCTCAAGCAGAGCATCATTAAATCCGTTTTTGTAATAATATCTGGTGTTGGTGTCTCTCTTTCAACAACATGTAAGAAAAGTGAGCCCCGACTTGAGACTAAAAAATGCTTGTAAAATAGCAAGTATCACTTACAAAAAATTACTTGATCAGATACGATCTTATTTGCGAGGAGTAAAATATGATATGGATGATTTAATACTCTAGTTTCGTGTTATTGACAGTATGTTAACGGATATTCTACCAATGAGAGTCAGCAGGTATGAAAAAGATTATCATTAAATATGGTTATGATGAGGTATGAAAGTTTATCTAAACTTTAGAAATAATACAACAATAACTTGCCGACAACCTTGAGCCAGAATCCTATTTGCCTTGGAATGTGAAAATAATTGTTGTATCATTTGACATCGCCTCTCCACACTAAGCTCAAGAAAATGTTTCACTTACCTGCTTACTCCAGCGAATACACCTGCAGAATGACTACGAAGAAAAAATTATGGCTGCTTTTTATAGCGTTATAACTCCTACGCGAAATTTCCATTACGTAATTTTCTAGAATGTTCTCTGGAATTTCCATTACGTAATTTTCTAGAATGTTCTTGGAATTTCCATTACATAATTTTCTAGAACAGTTTGGAGATTTCCGTTACGTAATTTCTAGAACAGTTTGGGAATTTCCGTTACTTATTTTCTAGAACAGTGATTATGTGGACTTCCGCCATTGACGATAGAGATTTGAAAAAGATTAACATCTCATGTGGTTACGACAATAGTAGATGTTTAGAAATATCATTCTCAAATAAAACATCAACCATGTTGTCGATGAATAACATTGGATCAGTTGTCCAACCAGCTATTCTCATATCGTTTTCATCAGCAAACAACCAGACTGATCCGAACTTGCTCGATAAATGATAACCAACATTTTTGATACATTCACTTATTATATTAGATGCTATGCCAGTATATCTTGAAGCTGATTTGATTGAGTTAAATCTTTTAAAAAATCTATCTGTTAGGTTAAATCCAACGCTGCTTATTGATGGAGTTTAGTAAGACATTTTATATTATATTTAATTGTTTAATATGAAATTAGGAGGTCCTAGCAAAAAAAGGTTTCTAAACTAGGATATCCTTTCTCCGGCAAAATATTTGTTACAAATTATTTATGCTAAAAAAGTTTGTAATATAAAAACATTTGTCGGGGAAGATAGCCTTCTGGTCCAGAAACCTCTTTTTGCTTAGGATCATCATCTTTGCATGCTACTACATTATCCTGACACCAGGCCGACCAGTTCTAACACTAACCTCTTAATGCTGAGCGCCAAGCGAGGAAGAGAGTTAAGAAGCACAAATCAAATAGGAGAACTGCATAACAGTTCAATCATTAAGCTGTTGAGTGAACAAAAACGCCACTGACACGCACAAGTAGGCAGGATATAGAGCTCTCAAAATCACTGCTCACATAAACTCATTAAAGTAGTTGACCTTTTGTTTCTGAATATGGAAGCTAATCTTTAAGTTTAAACTTGTTTTATTTTAGTTTGATTACACAATAATCTATTCAAACTTTCATGGTACTTCTTTCTCTGACACCTTTTTATACAACAATTCCAAAACATACTGACACCTTATTTGTAAAGTCCTTCTTATTTACAAAACTGGATTAAATTTTTGACAAATTTCAAGCTTTTAAATGCTTGCTATAAACATTTTTTAAAGATCGAAAAGGAAAACAAATATAAAGCTATAAATCAAATAATCTGCATTTAACTTCATTCTTGTGAATTCTTCACAGCTACGGAGATGCTTACTGGGACTTCGGATTAGATGTTCGGACATTTCTGTTTGTTAGGTTGAATTTTCTGCTTCTTTGCATTCAAATAATAGGAGAATAACATACTAGTAGTAGTTTTGGGACTTGATTTCTATTCCATCATATAAAGATTTGAATAAAAGGGGTGGGGGCTGCTAAACTGGATATCTTTATTTGTATAATTTGACTAGGTAAGGGGGTGATTTTATCTCTTGTGAGTCTTGTTGACATTGATAAAGGAAATTCAAGGCTGACAACTTTCTCTGAGACTGTTTCTAACACTGATAAGTGTTGATTCCCTTGAAATTTACACTTATACTATTACGTTTAGTGTTGTACGACATCTGAATAAATATTACATTCGCGAGACAAATTCATAGATATTCATAATACTTGAAGATTTAGTCACAGAACGTGTGATATTTGAAGAAAAACATACTCATGGAAGGGTCACACATGCATTTAAAGAATGGAATAAGTGTGATGTAGGGCGACAAATATTCCCAACTATTGTCCACAATTCAGTGACAGAAATAACAGTTAAGGTTAGCTAAACAGATCCTCAAATTACCAACAAATATAATTGCAACTTCCAGACAAACAATCCCAAAAATAAGTATGAAATACATGTCTGAAGTAAATGAAACCGAAGTTGAAAATAAAATCCTATATCATGCTATTTGTAGATGAGTGCAGCTAAATCTTGGCTGTTATAGATTGCTATACAGACACATCTATATTCGGGTTGCAGATGATCTGCAGTCAGGTCTCTTGTGAACCGGGTTGCTGGATTTTAATTCGAAAATGACCTTATATATCATAGAGCCGAAACTTTTCTTGAAAACTTAAAAGTTTGAGAAATGCTTGCGAAGTGTTAGATATTAAAAATGTGAGAACCTTGTTGGTAAATCCTAGATCGTCTTGATACTAGAAATCAAACCAAACAGGATAATTATTGACAACTTAGCGGAACTATTTGGTGAAACTGGCCTATAAGAAAAATAATTAAATGTTGAGTCGCAATTTAGTAACAGTTAATCGTCCGTGCGGGTGTACTAGAATCGACCTGTCATGCGCATGCTTAGTGAGCAATACCCTTGATGGCAGCAACCTACTGAGGTTACATACAACGACCGATCAAACGAAACCAAATATTTTGAATCAGAAGCGATTACTGCTTTAGATGTCTTCTTTGGTAATCAAATGTTGTCACTGCAATCGTTTCCAATCTATGAAACTTATTCTTATCAAGTTATGCCATCAATGCATCCTTTGAAATCGTCCTAAGGTCCCACAAACATGTACGCATATTATGCACAATAGGATGATAGTTATGGTGGTAATACCCTTTTCCTTTAAGTTTAGGTCTTTTTAGAAATAAAAGTGTGCATCCATCCAAACAACCGTGCGCGTAGTAGAGTAAATGTATCATGCGTAGCAGAGTAAATGTATCATGCGTAGCAGAGTAAATGTATCATGCGTAGTAGAGTAAATGTATCATGCGTAGTAGAGTATATGTGTCATGCGTAGTAGAGTAAATGTATAATGCGTAGCAGAGTAAATGTATCATGCGTAGCAGAGTAAATGTATCATGCGTAGTAGAGTAAATGTATCATGCGTAGTAGAGTATATGTGTCATGCGTAGTAGAGTAAATGTATAATGCGTAGCAGAGTAAATGTATCATGCGTAGCAGAGTAAATGTATCATGCGTAGTAGAGTAAATGTATCATGCGTAGTAGAGTAAATGTGTCATGCGTAGCAGAGTAAATGTATAATGCGTAGCAGAGTAAATGTTCATGCGTAGCAGAGTAAATGGAATCAACTTATGTGTAGTAGGGTACTTATGGTCATATATTGTGTAACAGAGTAAGAGTGGTTATCTTGAGTGTGCTTGGGTAAGTGTAGTCATCTTGAATATACTTGGGTAAGTGTAGTCATCTTGAATGTACTTGGGTAAGTGTAGTCATCTTGAATATACTTGGGCAAATGTAGTCATCATGTGTGTAGTTGGGTAAGTGTAGTCATCTTGAATGTACTTGGGTAAGTGTAGTTATCTTGAATATATTTGGGTAAGTGTAGTCATCTTGTGTGTAGTTGGGTAAATATAGTCATCTTGTGTGTAGTTGGGTAAGTGTAGTCATCTTGTGTGTAGTTGGGTAAGTGTAGTCATGTTGAATGCACTTGGGTAAGTGTAGTCATGTTATATATAGTTTGGTGTGTGTGGTGATGTTGTACGTAGTAGATTAATGTGGTTATCTTGATCATTTTGTACGTAGTATGGTAAGTGTGGTCATCTATTGTGTAGTAGAGTGGGTGTGGTCATTTTAAGTGTAATAAAGTGAATGTAATCATCTTCCGTCTAGTAAAGTGTGGTCATCCTGTGTGTTGTAGAATAAGTGTGGTAATCTTGCGTATAGTAGTGTTAATGTAGTCATCTTGAGTCTAGTAAAGTATGGTCATCCTGTGTGTAGCAGGGTAAGTGTGGTCATCCTCTGTGTTGTAGAGTGTGTTCATCTTGTGTGTAGTAGAGTGAGTGTGGTCATCTGGTGTGTAGTAAAGTAAGTGTGGTCATCTCGCGTGTAGTAGAATTAATGCTGTCATCGTGCGTCTAGTAAAGTATGGTCATCCTGTGTGTAGTAGAGTAAATGTGGTCATTTTGTGTGTAGAAGAGTGAGTGTGGTCATCTAGTGTGTAGTAAAGTGAATGTAGTCATCTTGCATCTAGTAAAGTGTGGTTATCCTGTATGTAGTATAAGTACGTGTGGTCATTTTGTGTGTAGTAAAGTAAGTGTGGTCATCTTGCAAATAATAGACTAATTATTACTCGCCTGTGTGGAAAATTCAGTCTGTTACATTATCGTTTGATTTGTGCGCAATTTTCATGCAAACACTGAACTGATGGAAAGCAGGGATAAATACAAATTTATTCAGCTACTTCCCTCGAATAATTGGTTTTTGTTTTCTTTGCTTTTTACTGGAAAATAATACTTAAATGATAATATTTTAGTTTACTTTACTGGTATTATCTTTATACATTTGTTATCTGTTCTCTACCCGGTTTTATTTACCTCAACATGGAAGTTGATTGTATAATATGCATCTGCATCAAAAATTCTCTTTTAGACATCTTGGTAAAATAGGTTGCAAAAAGGTACATAAGTCATTCCCCTGGTAAAATCTCCAGTACAACATCACATAGTGAAATTTAAGACTCATTAAATCCAGTAATGTCCTGTACTCTGCTTCTCTCTTTCCGTTTGGATTTTCGATCTCACTTCCCTAAGAAACTGCAGATTGTTTGTATAACTTTTACCTTCGTCTGCTGGTCATACACTAAGTAACAGAAAGAAGCAAAATCATCAAGTTGGGTAACACTTAACACATAATTTAATTATCAAAGTTATAAATGAAAATGTGAGGAACGTACAGTATTATGAAGTGAATCCAAAATAATCCTGATAAAGTTTTATGAATGTCCAAAAGAATAAAACGTTCCGTGTAAATTTCAAAACCGGAAAAGTACCGGTGCGACAAGAATCGTGACGTTGTCAAACTGGCATCGTCCAGAACTCCTTTGAATAATCCACAATAGTTCCAAAATAATAGCATAGTCCAAGTAATGATCACTTTTTATATCTACTATACCGTCACAACAAATGTTTTTCTTCTCGAAAAATATTGAAGTTCAAAAATAAATCATGT
>JAECUM010006181.1:0-81816 GCA_016617855.1 Megalonaias nervosa
GTGTGTGTGTGTGTGTGTGTGTGTGTGTGTAAAGGATTTTATCTAGCGCTTGATATTAAGCGAATTCATCCAAATTTTGTAAATGTGCTTTTTCTTTTAAAAAAAAAAATGTATTCTATTGTTAATGATGCTGTGCTTGGGTGAGCTGGGACTAGTTTTCATGCAAAATATTTGCAAAGAGAGAATTTTGCAAATTAATCCCAGGTGTAAAGACACTTGTCTTTTGACCGTACGAAATTATTATACATTGATGCAGATAATAGTTTTTCTCTCATTTGTTAAAACTGGGCATTTGTCATAAATAATTCGTTAGAAAGTTGTTGATGTTTTAGGGTTTACGCCATTTTTCAGTAAAGATATGCTATTCATGGGGGTCAGTATAAATGGTAGATGAAGACCACGGGAAAATCCAGGAAAGAACCATCTACCCATGGGAAGCTACTGCAAAGCTTGCTCACGTACGCACATTAGCCAAGCCATTGACTCGAACCCATGCAGACAGATGTTAGATGGCAGTGCTCTGAAAGGCTGGGCGCTTTAGGCCACTCGTGGCCCGCATTTGTTATTAAGGATATGTTAAAATAATATTTGGTTGAATAAAAAATTAAATCTTGGATTAAAACAAATAAATAAATATAAACAATTA
Organism: Megalonaias nervosa; assembly: GCA_016617855.1. NCBI lineage: Eukaryota > Metazoa > Mollusca > Bivalvia > Unionida > Unionidae > Megalonaias > Megalonaias nervosa. The sequence goes on from JAECUM010006181.1 coordinate 647, forward strand.
AGAGATGTGTGTTATCAAAACTGTTGTGCCGGTATTTTGAAATAATTGTAAATTACAATGGTATGCTATGTGGAAGAATTAACATAATGCAGAGTCTTATTTGCAAACGGTGGAAAACGAAATATATAGAAAAACACTAATAAAACTTTGTTCAGGGTCAAGTTTTATTTACTATATGAAACAAATGCTATAAATGACGAATTTAATTTTGCTATGCTTTGTGCCTTTTATAATGATCCTTGGAATGAATGTATTTAGATGCAGAAAATTATTGATACTTTCATAGGATTGATGCGACTATATCAGCTCTTCAGAGAACTGTCTATTGAATATATTTGTCGTTTGAAAAGAGAAACTTTCCTATTTCTTAATGGTAATAACTGCATCATTTTGAATACGCATCATAGTACATAAATATTTCTAACTGCAACATGAGACATTTGTTGTTCGTCGCTTTGAACATTATGTTATATATTTTAAGTTATTTTTAGTTTTAAGTTAGTGTTATGTTTTACTTTGATACAACTTGACTCAAATAAGAGATGATGTGGCGTTTTGGAAAATCTGTTAATATTTAGCTATAACTTGTATGGTTAATGCAATAAAGGATATTTGGTCCTGAATTTGCCTGGTTAAGTTTACCTAGCATCCATTTCCACTGCTCCTCTACTTTTGGTGCGAACGTGAGTCATTATCCTACAACTTGCCTAGCTTGAACAGGTGCGCGTTTTGGCGGTGTGACAAAAAGAGCATATTCTGAAAGAGATTTGATGACCCATCATATTCATGTTTGCGCTCTAAGACAGATTTGGTCAAATCAGACAAAAAGAAATTGCTCACAATTTTACTCCTTACTGAAACAAGGAGCTGCGGCGGCTCAGTGGTTAGCATGCCGGACTCGAGACTGAACATGTTTGACCAGTATAGATCATCTACCGTGGATTGTCCTTGGGTAAGTTGCTCCTGCACAAAACAGCCTACTTGTATTGCTTTACCGCATGGCACCTAACTAAAACCAAACCCGATTGAAACCGTATGTCACCTCTAAAATGAAAAGAATGTTTTATTAACGTTTTCTTCCCTTGTTTAATAGAGAATGTCTCTTTGGCGACATGCAACGTACTTTGGGTTGGAAAGCTTATGTATCTATCATCTTTCCACACTTTGATTAGCGAGGAAAAGCATCGGTTATAATTTAGTATGAACAGCTACGTCACAAGATCAAGTCACCAGAATGGCAATGTAACGATCAAAGTGAACAGGTTAAAGCATCACCAAACCATGGCCCAGGTAAGAAGCCGAAGGGACTGCTTATTAATCTATATACATCCAAAAGCCTTTGAGTCACGTAGTAGTAAGCAATTTAGTAGTATTAGTAGTATTTAAGTGTCGATTACCATTGGGACTTGAGCGAGTTTTCAATTTATAACCTTCACTTAATCAAACGGTTTAAAATGCCTATTTCAAAGATATTACTGCAGGTTCGTTTCATTCCACTGTTACCAAGGAACAAATTGTAAAGGACTCAGTTACTACCGTAACTGATAAAAGAAACAAAAAGTATTGCAAAACAGTAGCAATTTTATGGGAACTCGCCACTTCTGTACTATTCTAATACACATTGGGCATGTGATATTTGTATTTACGTCACCATTTATAGCTTTTTTGAGTTTAGTGATTTGATTGTGTGGAGTCGGTGATGGAAAGATATTGCTCAATCTGAGTAATTATCATATGTCTAGGAGAAGACTTCATGGTGTACAGCATTTATTAATCATCATGACATGGATTAGTTTCGTAAAATGCACCTTCCCAATTTCTTAACATAGGTAATTAGTATCTCAATATTTTTAGGTACACGTCAAGTTTAATCTTAGCGATAAGTCTCGGTTAGAAACGATGATCACAGAAGGGGAAGCTATCTCATTGCTGGTATATCTGTGGCCAGCCGAGCAAACGTTGCGTTGTTTGCCGATGACCTCTAGAAACTGGTAGCTAAGGCCACATCTACGATCGAGGATCAGCTGAAGAAGCTTACGAGAAAGAGCTCAATTTGCCGGTTTGTCAGATGCGAGTAAATAAAGCTCTCCATTTCACAGTACCAACCCTTTCGAGGCAAGGAACATATTCCCATATCCAAGTGAATCACCAAGAGAGCCTTCATTAACGCCGTCAACCACGACTAGCGACGATTTGAATGGGCCATTCGTTCAATCCTTCACCCTACCGATGACGACTCCAATCGTCCCAGGAATAGTAGTCTCTGGGAATACTACGATTTGAAATGCTTAAGTTTTAGATGAAGGTCTCGGATATTACCATGTTTGAGATCCTCAATTCTACCATCGTCGTCAACGTCTGTGGTTGAGACCAGCTCTTTACGCTACAAGCATCTTCGATGTACATCTGGATAATACCGCCAACCTGCTCGTACCGTCTGACAACGACAACGGATGGTGCATGGCAGTAATAAACATAACGATAAAAAGCACCCTTCAGTCAAATACACTTCTATTAATAATGGATGATCTGCTCTCTATGGAATAACGTTACACATAACAGCACACTGATCCTAAGTCACGGGAGGTAATTTTGTACTATATAACGCTTAATTTTAGCAGTAAACTTCCTGAATTTGGTACAAGTAAATTGTATCGGAGAAGCGAAGTTATAAATTACACAAAAACACATACAAATATACGCACCTCAGAACCACTCCGAAGTGAACAGATGCCTAAGAAGCATGTTCAGTTTTAAACGAAAGGAATTGTCTCTCCCTTGTGTAGACCACAAAACACGTCGAGCATTTATCCAGCTTCTGATGCTCAGCCATCGAAAAATACTTTAGTCACATTCAAAGTGTGTTTTCTCCTCTATCAAAGGAGCGGACTGATGAGCTAAGTTATAACGGTATCGTTGCTAACATTTGGTGTAATTAGAAAGGTCGACGTACTTTTTTCGGAACATCGATCACATACAAAAGTTATCGTCTTGTTGTTTTCACTGCGTCACTGTACTTTTGTCCCATGCTTTTCGAAGCACATATAAGAATTATAACGCAATTGTGCCCGTTTCAATGTGCGTAAGTACAAGAATGGGTGACGAAAATCACGGATATCATCCACTACCGTTAATATACATACCCATCGACTGACTTGTGAGTGTTTTGCATAAACGAGTTTGTAAATTTTATTCGCCCCCGATGATGGCGCAAAGAATAGCAGAGGTAGTTGGAGGAGAGTCAACTGACACAGAGAATAGGGGCAGCGGTGTTTTGCTGTTCACTTCTAGTTTAATAATATCGTTGTAGTACATAGTCGGTACACTTTGCCTATAGTATGTGCAGTTTCATATTTTTGATATTATAACATGTGCACATTTCACTTTATATGATTCTGATTGGTCCAAATAAGTCCATGAACTTATTGTGCAATTTTGTCTTTCCTGATTGGCAGCGATCGTTGGAAAATGTTTCAAACCCGGCTTTCAGGAATTTTTTGTTTGTTTTCAATGAACACTTTGGCGGCCATTTTTTTTTTATTCGAGTCACGAATGGAACTGTGAAGAAAATGGTATCGTCTGTCTAAATATGGCCAATTTACCACCACTGGGGGTTTGTTATGTCATGTATAACATACCATGACATTAAAAATGGCTAAAACCGTAAGACAAGAAAAACAACAACAACAACAAGTAAAACTAACAGTATTGCTCAGTTGATAGCAGGTGTGTGTGATGGGGGTGGAGAGGGCAGTATACATGTAGCGTAGACTCCATCCTGTATACAAGCATGGTTTAAATGTTAACTTACAGAACTAAATAAACTCACCTCTGTTCACAGAAGAATGTGGACATAAACTGGTCTCCAAATTGACAAAAATTTGTCCAACCACTGTATATTTACGCGGTAAATATGTGATGCAATTCCGACTCAAATTAAATGTGTAGTATACTGTTCAAAATCAAGTACTGCAAATATCCGGTCACAAATACATTACAGTAAATATGAAAATTTCTGCATCCAATAAACCTTCTTTCACATGAATATCGCAACAATGTAATGTTTAGTTATGTGTGTGTGTGATTTGGATTTTTAACGTAGCTTTAACAATTGTTCAGTCATATCGCTACAATGTCTGCAGTGTGACATTTTATAGTGATGCCTTGCACTGGGGCATCATGCTGCAGACATATAACATCATATCCCAGCCAGTCACATTATCCTGACACCAGGTCGACCAGTCCTAACACTAACTCCTAAATGCTGAGCGCCAAGCGCTGCAGCTGCTAGTACAATTTTTATATGTCTTTGGTATGATCGGCCGGGGTTAGAACCCGCGACATCTCTGCTCGAGGCGGACACTTGAACCACTTAGGCAATATGTGAGCGAGATATGACTCGAATATCTAACAAGTCTGCAAATACGGACGAAACAATCGTGCATTTACTGTATATTGTTTTGCAAAGTTAAAAATTTTGACATAAATATTTCTGTATGTTTGTAAGGCATATCAATGCCACGTGACGCATTAACAAATTAACTACTCATTCAGTAAATTGCCATAACTTAGCATGGGGAATTTTGTTCATTAATGAGATAAAACCAATTTGTTATGGAATGGTAAATGTACTTACCTCTTTTAATTTAGACCGACTGTTCGCTGACGTTAGGGCAGACCATCACCGGTAGACAACATTAGTCACATTCATCAAATATATTCAAATGCGAATGGTTATAAATAATTACCAATGTAATTCCCAGCCGCCCGCAAATTCTTGAGAATATATACATTGATTATCTTTGTTTATTAACCTATGTCAACCACAGACCGTTTGGTAAAGGTTTGGACACGTTCCTAGACATAGTTCCTTCTCCTTTCACATAAAATAAGGCATATTATCATGAGAGAAGCGAGACTGCGCATTGATATCTCTACAAGTGCATACTTAGAATCATCATCACAGTATGACACAAACAATATAACAACGAAACGTAAGATATGAAGAACCTAGCAAATTATGTCTGTATGCTTGTCTGTTTGAATCTGAATTTGGGGACAAAGTAAACTCAAAAGTTATCCTTACTGAAAGCATAAACAATGCGAACGATTTCGTTCAACAAGGGGGGCCCCGAGTGGCCGAGTGGTCTAAAGCGCTCTCCGTTACGGATCACTGCCATCTCACCTCTGTCTGCGTGGGTTCGAGTCTAGGATTCGGCAAATGTGGATATGTGAGAAAGCTTGCCAGTAGCTTCTCGTGGGTCGGTGGTTCTTTCCGCTGATTTCCCGGTTTCTTCCTCCACCATTAATACTGGCCGCCATGTATAGCCTATCGTGTGCTGAAAAATGGCGTTAAGCCCCACAACAACAACAACAACAACAACAAAATCATTCAACAAGTTGCAAGATGGGGTAGGAAAGTCTACTATACAACCCAAATAAAGAATTCAAAATGTGGGCTTTTGGAAGGCAATTATTATAAGAGATAATGGTATGTGCTTTCGAGAAGTGCTTGAAAAGGACGAGAAAACTATGTAGGTAGGAAGGTACGTTCGTACGTATATATGTCTACATACACTTTAACTTAGTATTATCAACGAATGAAACGTATGCCATAGCATACGCTGCCGACGAAACATCATACAAATGCATTATGCTTCACAGGATGCATTGTAAATAGAACTGAGCCCAATATAGCAATCGGCGAATATCTTTTCTGTTTGAAATCTACTGGTAAAATAGAACTGAGCCCAATATAGCAATCGGCGAATATCTTTTCTGTTTGAAATCTACTGGTAAAATAGAACTGAGCCCAATATAGCAATCGGCGAATATCTTTTCTGTTTGAAATCTACTGGTAAAATAGAACTGAGCCCAATATAGCAATCGGCGAATATCTTTTCTGTTTGAAATCTACTGGTAAAATAGAACTGAGCCCAATATAGCAATCGGCGAATATCTTTTCTGTTTGAAATCTACTGGTAAAATAGAACTGAGCCCAATATAGCAATCGGCGAATATCTTTTCTGTTTGAAATCTACTGGTAAAATAGAACTGAGCCCAATATAGCAATCGGCGAATATCTTTTCTGTTTGAAATCTACTGGTAAAATAGAACTGAGCCCAATATAGCAATCGGCGAATATCTTTTCTGTTTGAAATCTACTGGTAAAATAGAACTGAGCCCAATATAGCAATCGGCGAATATCTTTTCTGTTTGAAATCTACTGGTAAAATAGAACTGAGCCCAATATAGCAATCGGCGAATATCTTTTCTGTTTGAAATCTACTGGTAAAATAGAACTGAGCCCAATATAGCAATCGGCGAATATCGTTTCTGTTTGAAATCTACTGGTAAAATAGAACTGAGCCCAATATAGCAATCGGCGAATATCGTTTCTGTTTGAAATCTACTGGTAAAATAGAACTGAGCCCAATATAGCAATCGGCGAATATCGTTTCTGTTTGAAATCTACTGGTAAAATAGAACTGAGCCCAATATAGCAATCGGCGAATATCTTTTCTGTTTGAAATCTACTGGTAAAATAGAATATTTTATACAAACTGGACAGAGAGAAATATTGATAGAGAAAACACAAGTACAACGGTGCACAGATAAAGAAACAGATCTGTCAGGTCTAATAAGAACGTTATGTAAATTAGGGTAATTTACCAATCCTAGTTCTTGAATATTCTCACCTGAGGAATGGCTGAACATATTACTGACAATTGTTAGCACTGCAAAACCATGATATTAATTACAAATAAGCATTTATTTCAGTTATTTATTCACAATGGAACGTGCAATACGCGATGCAAGCTTAATGAATTTTGGAATTTCATACTTAAAATCGATCAGTTTTAATTGATTGTGTTGCAGGCACCGTTTCAAATAAAATAACTATTTTGACACAGTAGGGTGTCGTTGGAATGATATCTTGTATTGGATGAAACTTGCATGTCGGAATCCTTGGAAGATGTACAAACACGCCTTTAGATGGGTCCTGGCACTCATTCCTTCATTATTATTTGTTACTAACAATGAGAGCACTGCATTTGTAGCATCTTTGAAATATACTAAACTCGAGACAGTATACTGGTATTCAATCATATCAATATAAATGGATGATTTCTCCGAAGGTAGGCCAGTTAAAGCCTGCTAACTGCACACGGAGTGTCTAAAACAACCTCCATGGATCAGAATTTCAAGAGATAACTCTGTTTCATGAACTAATTCTACTTATTCTGACACGATTTATTCAGTTAACAGCAAGTCTATGACTTTCACTCGAGTCACTGCCTCGAAAGTAAAAGTTAAATCAGCATTATTGACAAAATACATGAAAAGGTAACTCACCAAATGGACATTCTGAACATGTACATGACAGTGAAGTATATGTTCGTCTGTGAATTCCATCGGTTTTAGTCTGTAACGAAAAGTTTAGTTACTTATAAGTGTTCACAAAGTATGTATTGTAGTTAGATGCACGAGTTTCGCATTGGTACGTACTTACAGGTATCGAACAAGCAGGATCTTATATTTTAACACCTTCGAGTCGCATAAATAAGAGGATATTTGTGTGTTTGAGTCTACGCAAATGGATCGTGGATATTTCTTTCTATCGTCCTGCTTAGACCATCTTTTACTACCCTCAGTCGTATGATAAGGAGCTCTAAGTTACACACGTCTGAATAGCACCCCACACTGCCTGAAACTACTGCCTAAGACTGTTCAAGGCCCTACAATACCCATTTGCTATTGCGAGGGCGTTCTCGCTAAAAATAGATCGGTCACATGGCGAAAAAAATAAACGGGCTTTACAGGTTTGATATATCGGTAAATAACTCACCTAAATGAATTTAACACATACAAAGTCGCTACATATTTGCTGTAAACATTAGGGAAAAACAGATCGAATTTATGTAAAATAAAGTTAGATTTGCAACTACACATTGTGACTAAATGTATGAAATTTGTTTAGAATCAGGCATAATAATGACGAACTGACATAAATCTGAAATCATTAACACCTTTGATGGGTCACGTTGCTGAATTGTTCATAATACCCGTAAAAAAGTTGTGATGCTTAAAGTATACACAGTATCATTGTATTTTATTTTAAATTACTAATACACACGTATTTAAGGCATATTTACACCAATCATGAGAATTCAGTTGATTGTTCCGACATCAATCAATGGTGGGAGCAGATTAAACATGACAAAAAACAAGCCACCTAATTGAAATATCAATTTACTGAACAATCTACTTATATATTACACAAAAAGCTAGAAAAGATTTCCAGATATAAAAGTCTATGCTGATCACTTGGATCACGGACGATAGGCAAGACAGTTGACATACAGCATTTGAAATTTTCAAAACAATGATTATAAATCCGTTTTGACCATGAAATACTCTTTCTCAAAAACTACATGGCTGGCAATTGAAAACCAAGAGATGGAGATAAAATACACGACAGTTTTAGAGTTTTTTTCAACGAGCGAACATCTAGTTCTAGGCGGAACGGAGTTTTGCAGTAGAAAAGGTAAGGATCTATAGGAGACAAAAAACAATGAATACTGTTTAACTTACCAATGGATTGAATATTTACCAACGATAATTGATGAATACAATAACACCTACCACAAATCAATAAACATGACTCAAATTAAGAAATATAGTACTGACCTTCAGTTTGGTTATCTGAGACCTGATACATTTGAAACGCCTTAATATAAAATAGGTCAAGCAGTCAGAATTTCAGAACACCAAAGACTATTTGTAAAGGGTTAGTTTTGCAACTTTGCTGAGGAAATATATACGATCAGGCACATACTTTCAGGTGATTCAGTCGATTACAAACTGGATGAGACAAATGGAGGTATGTTTCACGAACAAAAGTTATTTCTATACCTCAAGATAATATAAACCATGATGATAACCAGATACCTGTTCTTTATGTCAAAGCCTACCTCACTCGTGCATACCTCATCATGAGTGAACCTCGATCAAAGTGTATACCCCTGACAGTAGAACACATTATTGCTGAATGTATCGACTTCCGCCCTGTGAGAGACGGAAGTATTTTGACCTGAACAGTATGAAAAAACTGTATGATGATCTACCACCTGAGAAAATATTGAAAGTTTGGAGTGAATGTGGTTCATATTTAAAAGTTTGATCATATGCTTAAGGATTTTATACTAGTTGCCCTTAGTTTTTGTTTTATTTACATTTAGTAGAATTGTAATATGTTTGCGGTTTACATTTAATATTGCCGCACAAGGTGTAATTAATTTACTTGGAAGGTTTTGTCTTCCAACATTTTTTTTTTGTGTGTAATTCACTCTTACACTTTTTGGACTTTACCATTAGTTGGCACCATATAGCGACTATGATGAGATGATGTATAACCCTACTATTGCAACCTTGGCCACTTAAAATGAATTCTAACTGTCGGTAGTTCATAAGTCATATTATGGTAAATGCTAATTGATAAAGATATTTTAAAAAATTGTATTTAGAAACAACAATTTACTTGTTGTTAATAGCTATACTTTCACTACAAATTGACGAAGTCCCCCAAAAGTTAAATGTATTTTAAATACGTGTACATCTCCATATGTCTTCACACCAGCGATGTAATGAACTCAGACTAGATTGGTAACTTATGCTACGGGTGAACAACACAACGTTTCAGCTACATTTTTCAGGAGTCAACTCAAAAGTGTATGTGAATGTTTCCTTCTTATTCAAATGTAGTTAGTACAGTTACGCCCTGTTCTTCCCTTTACATTACGTTGTTTCATTGAAAGTATCTCTTCTTCCTCTTTTGGTATTGACGTTATCGCTCATCATATCTTTCATTTTAAGAGGAGCAATTTCCATCATTTGAAAACGCAGCAAATTACTGCTAAAGTACGAATTTACATACAGTTCTTGCTTAGATACGAAGATATATTTTCCAAAGCCTTAAAATAAAATTTAAACAGCAATAAAAAAATAAAAAATAAAAAATTGCGTTGTCTACAAAACACCCATTTTACACGTGAAATTAAACTATCGTTTTGATAGAATCTGGGTATTAACTGCATGCTTAGCTCTTTTACTTAGTGGTAAAGAAGGGTAGTCTGTTTGTTTAAAAATACTTTTGATTCAAACTGATTGGCTGAGAAATGATGATATTGGAGATTTTGAGGAGATAATCCTATTGATTTGAGAATGAACATTTATTTCTTTGTGAATACTAAAAGTATTTCCCACTCAATAGCCCCAGCATTCTAGATAAAGTATTGAATCTGATTAAAGCCACCAATTTGGTAGATCATTGGCTATATTACAGTCGTTATAAGCAAAGATATATAAAGCGACAGAGAACAACCTTAACATTAGCCAGACTTAATTGTTTTTTTCTAAGGCATTTTAAACATATGCATAAAAAGATGACTATGATTGTCCGTGGCTTTCTCTTTTTCCTACTGCAAAATTGTACTGTGAAATTGACAGTATTTGGATATATGCCTTCAAAGAGTGAAGCTTATAGATAAAAGGTGCAGATCTAAATCATCAGAGTATATAATTTATTGAACAAAATAAAAGTACAAATGATTGAAAAGTTTAAATAAAGAAAAGACAACTTGAACCAAAAGCACAAACGAAACTTACAAAAGGCTATGTATAAATAATCCTACACAGCGCGTGGATATATGAAGTTGATACCAATTAGAAGACATTTACACATGATTAAAATTGAACCAGTCGCGTTTGAGGTAAATTTCAATAAAACAGTGCTGACCTAGGATGCATGAAATATCTGGAGGGCCCTATAGTTCACCTGGCCTTACAAACATGGGAGCTACACAAAATAATTACATACATACTACATAACATATGATAAATTGTGCCCTTTGGTAAAAATGCATGCATAGTCAAATAACGATAACAACACGATTATTTGTCTGACGTCAGAGAATTCAGTGTGAAAAAGAAACACTTCAGAGATAACAAAAGTCATGCCTCACACCACGAAGGAAAGGTCAAGGGTCTGGGCAGGTTATCACCAATCACGTGATATAAAGTACATCAAATGCAGAAAAGATAATATTTCGAATAAATAATAAACTGCTTTCCCTTTCTGTTGTACCAAGTGATTAATACAACAGGACACTTCTCTTCCATCCGTTTTGAAGCTGTACATTTTAAGTGAATGTCGCATAGATGTGGTTTTAGGTTTACTTGTAAATGGAAAATACTCCTCATTTTTGACCGTTGAGCAGGTATTGTTACATCAAACCAGAGACAGAATAAAGATGACGAAATTTAGAAAACATACTGAAATATAAACATGCATTATCAGAGTACTTACCGCTTTAGTGATTCGTCTTACTCATGCATAAACAAATCCTTTTTCTCGGGTCTGTCGGTTAGGTTCCCATATACAAGTTTACCACCTATAGAAAAACTATTCTTAAAATACAAAATCAGAGGAATCCCTACTCGTGCTAAATATAGCATCGCGTAATTCAGATATACCTTTCATGCGTGGAGAGATAACAAATACATTGTCGTCGAATAAGCCAAGTGCATTCGGACAACCTCGACTATTACTGCGAAACAGAAACAAGCATCGGATGTATGTCGGGGTAATAAGATAAGAAGATAAGAATTCTTTATTTCAGACTACATAGTCCATAATAATTTGACGGAAAATTCATACATTTTCTTCGCCAGAAATTTTTTAATCGCAGAAACATATTAGAACCACCATAGCTTTCTTTTTACGATTGTACTGACTGTACGCTTAACCGAGAAGATGTGAATAGAAACGAACATAATAGTCTGTTAGTTATTTGCAATGTTTAACAGCTGCAAACTATCGGGATACATTCGGGGTTTGATTCGTATGAATTACTTGGAAGCTGTGAATAAATTAAGCGATATCTATGTGGGAACGTGTTCCCCGGTCGCTACGTTGCTTGCTCATTTGCAGTCGATGGTGTAATACTGTTCAAACAACAACTGTGCTGCATTTTCAGCTATTGAACTTAGTCTAGATCTTAATGTCATTAAAAATCTTTCCAGTGTTAATGCTTTCATCGATCATTTCCTTCGCAAGGCACTTGCTGACTTTGAAACGTGTGTGCAATCGTAGCTACACAAGACATTTATAAAATGTCTACACAATTATTTCAAAATACAATTTCACATCTTGGCAACATAAATTTCTAACATATAATTTCCAATTTGCTCATTTGTTATTTCTCTTGAAACCAAGAAAAATGTGACTGTCTGTTATATCACGATTTGAATATATCTACCTGCGCTAATATTTATTAAAGAATCCATACAGGGCAACCGTTTCCTGATCTTTGTGTAGAGCTAGCGAACGGTGAAGGTTTCTTATAATACCATGAGAACATTAGAACTTTCACCTGAGCAGGAAGAAATGGTCAATGCGGCTCAATTTTTACATGTGTTAATGTTAGTTCAAGTAAAGCGCAGCTTGCTTTATATTGTTGTGATATTTAATGCAGTACTATGCAAAAAATGGAGTCAAATGCAAAAGCTGAATGTAATCACCGGAGCGTAAAGGATGTCACTATAATGACCCACTTTTTCTAGTACATGTAATTATTGTTTTAAATAGATTCGAGAGATACTGTAATCCACTCGTCTCGTGTCATAACGGTAAATATAACATTTCGAAAGCGGATCTAAATATAAAACACAACTCAAGAAACCCAGGCCAACCTGTACGACAAGAACAAATTCAGAAGGAGAAGAAATAAACAGCAAAGAAACAAACAACAAAGTATTGCATCTGCAAAACTGTTACCTCACACACGCGGGCGCCCTAAAAACTAAATCTGGTAGTGTTATAGAAAAGCGACACAAGGTTTATTATCACCTAATTCAATATCTGGGTAAAATTAAAGTTTACAAAATGTTTTAAGTGCATTGTTTTAGCTCATCGCTTGACAGGCACATACCTAATGGTACACTTTTCAGCGATAAGGATGGGAATGTAAAATGCATTGCAAATACAGTAGTGGCTTGTGCGTAGTGGGTTATGTTGTAGGCCCTACAGAGTTGTTTCCCTTTAGATCAAACTTCGGTATTGTTGACAGAGACGAATCATCCCAGTTTCCAATCTATTGTAGCCTGGAAATTGCCAATAAATTAGATAACTGTAGCAAAATAGATCAGGTTACAAGAGGTTGTGTATATAATGAATATGCCGGTGAAGGAGGCGTTAGAGTTGATTTTGAGTATGTTGACGTCGATGATGATGGGTACTTATTTCGATTGAAAGACACATATGGGGACTGTTTCTCCAACGTTTTGACCAGACATTTATTGAACATGTCCCCTATATGAACGATATGCAACATGAAATATCAAGGATTGTGTAAATAAGCATGGATCTTCATATAAGGAAATCTGCTGAAAAGCAGGTACCGACTTTCCCCGTATTTACTGCAGACCCTCATGGTGGGATAAAGACTGCGATAAAGCTAAAGAGAAGAAATTTTAACTTTTACGAAAATATTGATTTGCAAGCTAAACTATTCACTAGACGCATACGTTCACAATAGAAACTCATTTAAATGATTGTGACAATTGAGAAAGTTAGTATATGAAAAGTCAGTGGGAGATAAACTTGTACAATCAGGAAATGACCCTAAAAAATTCTCGTAACCGTTAAAGGGATAGTACTATAATAGGGCAAATGTAAGTGAATCTAAAGTAAGAAAAATGACTGATTTGATTATTTCCGTGCCTTATTAATGTCTAACTGAGATGAAAATATGAACGTTCATGAGGTACTGCAAGAAATGACAATGACAATTTCGAACTTAATAAACCAATTAGAAATTCAAAAATAATTGAGAGCGTTCGCTTCTTAAAAAATACAAATCCAGGTCCCTACAAGATTCCGATCATTTGTTACCAGTTGAATTTACCATGCATTATTTCATTTGTTAATGTGCTCTTAATAGGATCTTTGAAATAAAGAGTTTCCAAAGGAGTGATCAAAAATATAAGTCCGATATTTCAGGACAGTTATAAGAGAATTTCTCTACTAAATGCACTCTTCGAAATATTCACATCTACTTTGAACAAACGGTTGTATAGATGGGCAGGAAGCAATAATATAACAGACGAGGCTCAGCCTAGATTTAGAAATATTACAGTACTTAGTATAATATATTCAGTATGCAGGCAATTGTTCAAAGTTATATATGTAGGCTTTACTGTTTATTTGTTGGTGTTTCAAAAGCTTTGCATTGTGTACAACATAATGAACTATAGCTTTCTCTTGTTCAGAAAGGTATTAATGGAAATATTTTACAAGTTTTAAAAATATTTTGTGTTCTTGTTTGAAAAACAGTTTACAAACACAGAATTTACTAACCAGATATTTTAATTGCAACGTGGAACAAGACCACGATGTGATCTAAACCCCAGTTAATTATTGTCTATCCACTGATGATTTAGTTCAAAAGTCTGGAATTAAGTGTGATCGAGTTATTTTCATTACAGATAATATGCCAGAGTTCTTTGCCTTACTGTATGCAGATGATCTGGCTAATTGTGGTGAAACTGTATTGTTATTATGACAACACAATAATGTCACAGATGATTTTTGTATTGAAACATGCATGGAAATTAATCTAGCAGAAACTAAATAGGTGCCTTTCGAAATGGTGGTTTTCTGAGAAATTATTAGTGTTGGTATTATAGGGGCAAGCCTATTAAAACCGCTCATTTTAAAAATATACGTGGTTGTTTTTCACATCGATGTTTAGCTGGACTAACGCTAAAATATGTTGGCATCACATGTGTCCAAAGCAGTGCCTAGAACCTCTAGGTTATCAATATATATATTTGGAAAATTACATGAACAGGATATATTTAACATATTGGATGCTATAGTCAAAACAAGCTTATGTTACGGATCAGAAACATGTGACTATAAATATTCACTAGAAATATAAGCAATTCTGCAAAGAGTTTTCAAAGTATGTCTTGACATACCAAATACTGTGAATAATTATGTCAGTCTCATTGAATGTGCCCGACATCCTTTGAGTGCAACTTGTATGTTCAGATCTGTAAAGTAACTGACTAAAATTATTTATATGCTGACAAGCAGATATTCTTCCTGATGTTATATTACGTTAAAAAAAAAAACAAAAAACGGATGGTGCCGGCAAAAATACATGGATCAGTAAAGTTAAAAATGTTTTATTTTCTCATAGTTTGGTTATGCATGACTAGCACGAGAAAAGGGTAACATATATACTTTTGTAGCTATGTTCGGAAAACATCTGTTTGATTCCTCATTACAGATCTGGCCATATAAGATAGGTGATTCTACAAAACATGTCTATTATAGCCAGTAGAAGTCGTTATTGGAAACTGAGTAATACCAGATCTACCTTTCATTTTCAGAAAGAAACCATTGACATCTTTATCATATTCTAAACATGATTTATTGAATTAACGAGGAAGAAATCAGTGAGTTTGCAAACTATGCCTTAAAGAAAATAACAAGAGTGTAGAAGTTGAGTATCATTTTGTATGCATATGTATTATACCAATTTAAGACGGAAATATCTCGACAAGATGTATTATATTAACCCTTTAGTAGATACATTTACAACATTAATGTCTACTCAGAAAATAAGCCTTGTTACAAATGTTTCAAAATTTTGGTATTTTGCTTTAAAACTGAGTGATATCCTGTTAAAAAGTATACATATGAACACCTAAATAAATGTGTTTTACTAAACTGTTTATGACGCACTTTGCATTATGCTCTGATTTATTATGTTATGGACCGAAGGCCAACAGTACTGAATAAACTCTCTGTTCTGCTCTGTTGTGTTTGGTGAGCCTGTTGCACTTGATAAAACAGCATCCAGCAAGCCTGAACTGAATCGTGGCATAAAAATGGCGTGCGTAGAATTAGAAAACAAAGTGCATGACTGTAGCAGTATTCATGGATCAACATAAAATTCCATGCGTCGTATGTGTCCTGTTTTTTTGTTTTGTTTTGTTTTATATTAAGATCTTTTGAGTGGGCCGCAAGCATGCAAACATGGATAAGAAAATCCATACATGCTGTATTAATATTAGTAGTTATGTACCTTTATCTGGTATCTCAAAGGACGAGATAATGTCAAATCAAAACAATAAGGAAGGAAATTCCACTTGCTGCTTGTATCAATACAATTTAAGTATAGATTTTAAGGTATTAAGTCATTTCTTCGTAAAAAAAAGGTAAACCCTAAAAATAAAACAAAATATTCGCTTTGCAAATCTTATTATGAAGAAGTATATTTCACTCATTCGAACAAATTTAGACGACATTGTTTTGGATATCTATTTTAGTGGACGGACGGAGCAATGTATCTGATGATTAATCGATATTTCCCGCCAACATCGTTTCGTTGGCAGAAGACATATGTATGGATGGTTTCATGCATGGTAACCTTCATTTATTACCGAATATATGAGACATTTGACGATTTTAATGATAGTTACCCCTATCTGATTATATTTATGCACAGTAGTTCGTGGAAAGTCCTACAAATAATCAGCCAGATTTATTGTGACAAAATTTAAGGGAAATTGTTTTAAGGTATTTCCATATCGACTGACAGTAATACTAAGGTAACTGTGGACTGATTGGATCAAATATAAGTCTGGACAGCCATAGACAACTATGAAACTATTTCCCTTCTATCATGGTTTATCATGGAGCTACGAAGGAAAGATGGGACAACCTATTCACCGTATAGAAGAATACAGACTGCATGAGGAATACAGAGAAAGGTTCGGGTCATGTAAAATCGTGCCAAATTGTTCCTTAAAGGTAAGCCCACCTTCGACAAATTTCTCAAGGCTTGGGATGTACTGAAGAAAGTGTATTCTTCTAAAGGTTTTGGGTTCCTGAGAAAAACAAAGGTACAGTTTTACCTAAAAATAAAAAATAATATTTTGGAAGCCAAATGAATTTTCATTTGTGACGATGCAAAGGGGCTGCCAAATGCCGCTATTTATCTATCGAAGCTTTTACTGCATGACTCCGGAACAAAACATGTCACGGTGTGCACTTTAGAACGTAAAGTACTCAGTAGATTGACAGCTCCCAAGGTCTCTGCACTAAGCATTTGGCCTGAATAAAACAAACAAAAAAGACATTTGGAAAAGTAATTCTGATATCCAGTCTCCATTTTTAATTAGAAAACGTGGGACATTCTGATAAAGGGATTACATTTGTTGAATTGAGACAAGCTTTCCCAATACTAGCAATTTCAAATGCACAAATTTATAGCGGATGACAGAGATGAATACTTTTCGTAGGATTATCTATAGAATATATTGGAAATACATTACTGTCAAATCCTATTTAGTGGATGATGTCTCGTCCCCTTTTCTCAGGTCATTAAATATGATTGTACCTTTTTACTATAACAGCCTGAGGGCAAGAGGAAACCTTTGCCTTTCTGCCAATGTAATCCTGAATTTGTTATTGTATTATACTTTTGTTTGCTATACAATTTGAGGAGTGGGACCATAAAAACTAAATACTATAGAGATTGTTGTTGTGAGTTTGTCAGGCATTGGTCTGACTTTAAAGCGGAAAGGGTGGTCACTTTTGAGTTTATTATGATTACTTAAGACTAATTAATTGTACAAAACATATCCGCATATCATTAGACTTTCTTACAAAATTTAGCTTTCTTACTTGAAATTACTTACTTCTTTATCTATTTATTATTATTATTATTATTATTGTTGTTGTTGTTGTTGTTGTTGATGTTAGTAGTAGTAGTAGTAGTAGTAGTAGTAATAACGTTGTTGCGGTTATTTTGCTGGTCCAGGCCGTTTAATTAGATAATCATGACTGATCTGAATAGAATGAAGAACATAGATCAAACTACCCAATTAAACGGCTGCATGTTATGAACAGATATGGTGGTGATTTCAGTATTGCCGAATATTTCCCTCTCTTGAAGAAGGAGAATAGTAAACAGAAGAAACTGAACAAAAATGTATCATCATCTTCATCCAAATACACTGTATGTACGTTCCCAGAAAATAAAAACTGACTGGATACCACGGAGGTTAAAACAATAAGCGTACCAATTATCTATATTTATCGTTTCTTTACTTGTTATAATTTATAATTTTTTGGGTGGTGGTCATGTTAGTAGTGGTGTGTAAGACTATATTAATTTAGACATGGATTCGCATTTAGGACTATCAATGTAACCACTCAACCACCTGTGATAACTGAATCGACGCTCTGTCACTTCACAGTTTAGAGACAAGGTGCCATGGCATGTCGAGATCGCTACACACCATTCCCCTGAGTCGATACGTAGTTTTATGTGCCAAAAAGTAACATGGGATGAATATTTTTCTTGAACAAAGAATTATATTTCAATAACCTTAACATTAGACGTTTGCACCAAGATCTTATATGTGCTATCCTAGCCAATATTCTATCATCTTTAAAGAAGCACAACTGTATACATTTTCAATTTGTTGTTTTTTTTTGTTTTTTTTGTGGTTTTTTTTTTCCTTTACTTTAGTTTTCTTAGTTAGATGCGAAAGGTCGAAGAATATTGTAATTAACTTTGCGTTCGATCTAAATGAATGAAAATCGCGTTGATCGACGGACGAATTTCCACTAGGGCTCTCCTCATTTAGAAATCGACCTTGTCGACGAGTAATATGGTCACGTGAAAAATCAGTATGGCTATCTAAGGTGCAAACGGACTGAGTGAGAATGTTTATGCATTCGCATTAATTGATGTAATAATAAAAATACTATCTACTGATGTCGCTCATGGGATGAGAAACTTTTGATCCATAGTAATATATTCTCCTTGAACTGTAACAGATTTGTTATAAGCAGCTTTAGAACAGAAGATAAAGCAGACAATGTCTTGTCGAATGGGATCGTGGGTGTTATCAATGTGTAACCTATTGAAAGTTTAGGTGATAAGATTTCTGGTTTTAAAAAATCCATGGCGCTACCCTTTCTCTCAGCCAAAATAAATTGTTGGTCCCTTAGCAGCCAGTTTCTGGTTCTGTCTACATTCAGCTATTGCAGAAATTGTCTAAAGAAAAATGAAACTTGTAAAATTTTAGTCACGGCATAAGATGGTGAATGCCAGGCATTAAATGGATAATATATGATATTGTATGTGTCAGGTCTCACTTTTTATGAAGCTCCTTGCATTTGGAACACTCCTCATATTTTTAGTCTATTTCACAAACGTGTTTATGTAAAGAGTTTCTTGGAACCAGGATTTGTGTTAAATTGAACTTACAGATAGTTATTTTTGAAACGAAATCATCAGAAAAGCAATATATCTTCATACTCTTTCCTTTTATACATAACCAACTAAATACCACTATAGCTACATGCATAGAAAATTGATGGAAATTCGACTACAAAAGTGGCTACAATGCACATAAAAATTTCGCAGCATGTAGAATAACCTTCTCAAACTCTACAATTTTAACTTTGATGATGGCACCAAAACAGCGATATAAGCAACACGAGTACGATGGCCCATCTTGTGCCTTTTCCCTACCAATGATCTTCATTCCAGAGCTACAAACCTACCAGCTGCATAATAAGGTGTGGAGCTAGATAAAAGTTTATCACATTGTTTCAAATGGTTAAAAAGTACATAATGGATAAATAAACAGGTCAGTGACTTTCCTTGTTTTTGATCTAATCCTTGTGGGCAGAGTGTATGGCTATGAATAAGTCCAGATATATAACACGATAAGGTTGTATGAAAATGCCTTCATTGGTTAAAATGCTATACCTGCGCATGGACAGAGATTGCTGATTTATACATTCCCTGGCTATGATCTTATGCTTGAGACTGAAGTCATGGCTATAATCTAACCATAATATATTGCTGGTTCATTTTTTTAATAAAATATTCTCAGAAGTTTAAAAATTATCCTATAGGAGAGGAAAAAATCACAATATTACATTTTCTCATGCCTTGCTGTGAATTTAACCTTGTGGCGGGGGGTGTGGGGTGTGTGTGTGAAGGGGCGCTGTATATTATATGTAACACACCATCTATCATGATATAAACGGTGGCAGAGTTTGATGAAATCTCTCCAGCTGTCACAAAGCTATAGGCTGTATAAGCAAATGTTTACAGAAGGATAGGCGGATATAGTGTTAACATAAATTTCCCGGTTTAAGATGATTACAAAATGATTCAACCATCACATCATAATTTAACACGATACCTTATGTTATTGCCTTACTCGTGTCCTTGACTTTTAGAGATTACCTGGAACATGGTATGCTACACATTCTGTATCAAATACATACTTTCTTCCTAATATCTTAAGCAGATAAGAGCTACAGCCTAGATGCATACCTTGAATACTTTAATATTTAAGATAGGACCTTGAAGGTGATATACGAAACACTGTGAGATATCTAAATATGGGTGCTTGGTTCAAGACTTGGCAAGAAACATATGCATATGGGCATGCGACCGTAACTTTGTGGCTAAAATTATTAAAGTCAGAATAGGGAAAGGTGTAAAACTGAACAATGTTTGATAATACTACTTTAGTTGACTTAAAGTTACACCCATGACATCAGAAGTAGGTAGCCTTGAGATTACTGTGTCCTTAACTTTGTAGGTAGGATATTGATAGTTCGGTAAGACACGCAATCCACATTTTTCCGAACTTGAGCCCAACCATGAATAATAACACTGACCCTTAAAACTGTATAAAAATAGCGTGCTATATGACACGATCTTAGGTAATGCAGCATGAATAAACAGTTTCATATCATATTGATCTATGATGAAAACATTTATGAAAATTACAAGAATAAATGATACATTCAGAAGTTACGAGGTAACCTAAGTTTAATTAAACTGACTTTAATGACTTTTGACTTACAGTCCTAAATAAAACATGACTATGCTAAACGTGTGAGTTTGATCTTCCTAATAGGACCATACTTGTGATAGATAGGGTAGGTACGCAATACACACTCACGCTTTGGGGGAAACATGTCTTTCCATGATCTATATCGACATCTTCTGGGGGACCTATTTGGCAAACAAATAATTATATTAATCTGAGATCTGAGATCTGGCCTTACAGATATGTCCTTCAATGTGCCAACTGACCATATCAAGTCTGATATGCTGCTATACCACATTTTATGCACATTACTGCATTTAAAAGCTTGCAAGTTACAGTTCCAAGCAAATACAAACGTTTACCAGTGCTCATACCCCTACTTCTATCAGATTTGGAATTAAAACAGCTCACCTAATGTATTTGTAACCTTAATATGTGACCTTGACCAGCCAGGAAGAATAACACATAACTCTCCAGTTCTGATAAAATGTACAAAACATCATCCAGCAAATAGGCTGGTTTCAGCAAACATTCCAAGCAGAATAATATTCGAAGATTTTGTACAAACTTACACAAGTATCCATACACACTGTTTCCACATTTTCTCCAAGAAGCACGTGGGCATTGGCACTTATTCAGTTTTAACACTGGATAATTGCTTGTGTAACTATCAGATTCAGTGTAACCCAAAGCGAAATACAACAAAATACCTAGAATTAGGTCAATTACATGGCATAGCATACCACCACGCTTGCAATCATTCAAACAAACTTCCAATCTTTATATGGGTATGGCCTGATCTAGGGGCAAACTTATTCAATACTATAAATATGTATTTCTTATTTATATACATTCAATGAATATATGGTTATTTGGTGGGAATCGTGACAGTGACCAAGCTATGAGCTAAGGAAGGTTCTCCGCGCAGAGGGCATAACCCAGGATATGTGTTGGATGCACAAATGCATATATTCCCTTGTGACAATTAAGCGTATATGTAGTTTTAGGATGGGGATCGTAGCAATTTCCAATTTATGAGACGGGGTTAAGTTCCCAATAACAGGGCAAAACCCAGGGTATATGCTGGATATTCTGTCTTCTTATGCCTTTCGAACCTAAATGTAGTTAAAGGATGGTAATCTCAACAGTTTGCACGAGGTAATCCAAGAGCAGATCTATTCCTATAGGATCTGTACTGGAAATGTCTATAATTTCTTCTCATGCCCTTCAACTAACGTATGGTTAAAAGGTGGGTATCGTTGGTGCTTCTAAGATATGACTCAAGGGGCAAGCCCACTACCTACAGGGCATGACTCATGGTCTGTGTTGGATAGACCAGTATGGCTATCTCCGGCTCATGTCCTTGAAACCCATATATAATTATTGGGTGGGGATATCAACAGCTTAGTAGTTTTGCCCAAGGTAAGCTTAAAAACAGAACTATCCCTGGGACATAACCTAACGATATAACCCAAAAGTCCAATGCATATGTTATAGCAAAGGCCTTGATCTGACACAAACTAATTTTCAGATCTCCGCCTACAAGACCTCACATTCGTAGATTTTTTCGAAACAAAATAACCATCCAAAGAGATTGGTCCAATACCAAGAGTCCTAATTAAAATGTTAAAGCTACTACGTATATCTAAAGACTATTCCCAATCATATCCCAAACATTTACTCCGTGTGATTTAATGATGAAGGAGAAACTCTGCATTAGAAATGGATGAACAGGCGGACAGGGAGAGATAATCCCCACCTTTTTAAAAGATGCATGGGGATAAATGTAATGTTAAGATCTTTATTTTACTTATTTAAACATTATGATTGTTAGCGATAATTATAAAGCAATTTCAATTACTCTTAATAGGTAAAGAATAATGTACGAAACAACTTTACCTGGCATGAAAAAAAAAACATTTATATATATTTAACTTAATGATATAACTAATAATTAAACTCATCAACTGTGCTGACAAGATGTTTAATTAAATTTTCAATACTAATTATACTTTTATTACAAGTATAAACAATACAAACTCTTACCGAAGCATTATTTTATAACTATGCTATTAATGATATTCCAATTGTGTTCCAGTTTCTCATAAATGTAAATTTTCCAATCAAATGTCATGGCTATAGAAGGATTATACCAGTAGTGATTTGGAAAATGAAAAGTGCCAATAACAACCTATGCACATTGCAGGTGAACATTATTATTAATATTTTTATTATTATTATTATTATTACCTCATTTCATAATTAGAAAAAAATAAAGCTTTTACAGTCCATGGTTTTTGTGTGCAGTAGGTAATTTCATGGCATTTGTGTTAGCCCAGTTCCTCAGATTACTAGGTATTAAAAGTCTACCAATGCAAGCAACACGGAAATTTGAATATTTCCCTTTAGATGATAATTTTAAATGATCCTGAAAATAATATCTGTATTATGATACTGGATAGCTACAGATTTATATGCAACAATTAATACAAACCATCAGTTTCCTCTTTCCAAGAACTCAAATTAAATTGTATTTTGTAAACCGAAACTAAATGAAATTAAATCCATTCATTTGATGCAATGTAGGTAACTTATACATCTAATCGAGGGAAAAATAAAAACATAACCATTCATCAGAAGGGTTAAACTTCATTTAGTGTCACCTCATTTCCCAGAGAGTCTGAAAGGGCAAAAGGGTTGTAGATTGTAATATATGACAGTCACTGCCAGCTATCTACACTTGAAATAGTTCTGTTAAAACGGTTGTTTATAAAGTCTTTTACGTGATGTCATATCTTAATGAAATTGAGCAAAAGATATCAACTAAATAAAATTATGAAGTATTATGCCCTGGTGAATTCATCGAAAGTACATGCAATGCGCAAGGAAGAAATGTCGATATCTTCCCAGGAGATGTACGCGTTAACGCTGCTTTTTATTGGCTAGCAGCATGCGGGGCATTTCAATATACAAAACATTTATTGCACAAAGAAACCAGTGTGCAAGGGAGTAGGTGAATGTCTCTTTGCTTCCCTCTGTAGTGTTCGCATATCATCTTCGAAGTAGTTTTCTAAGAACAGACGTCAAAATAAAGAAAATAAAATGTCATAGGAGGTCTCATGAGAGATTTATATAAGATTTATATATAAGATTATGGTACGAAATTGAAGTAAAAAAGAATCGCTAATAGGTTCAAAGAGACCTACCGGACGCAGCTTAATGATGCAGTTATAAGTATATCTGCGTTCTGATTTAGAAAAAAAATATCAACGCAATTACTGATAATATGCATGGCCGCCTTTTGAGCTAAAAACAGATCAATTTTGAAATCAGACTGTAACTTTTAGATAAAATATAAATTGTTAGAAAGTGAATTTTCTTTTAAATTATTAGGTATATAATCTATAAACAGTTTTGCAAAAACTTAAAAGTATATTAGGGTACACACATAGTTGAGTGATGTATCTTAGAAACCAAGAATCAATTATGTTACACAATTTAAAAGCATCAAAGGCGACGGAATGAGGTATTGAGAAAGAATTAGTCCTTTGAATTTTTTAAAAGAGTGAAAGAATAAAAAAAAAATGATACTGGAAAATATTTGTATTAACCTAGAAATCGATGAGCCATAGCGACATCTATTACTTTGTGTACATTTATGTAAGCGCAAATTATATCCCGGATATTTCATTCTTATAGTAGTAATTGAAGGCTACTAAGAAAATTTAGAGAAGTTTTGAAAAGAAAATGTGTCGGCTGCAAAGGATAATTCCACTTGTGCATGGCTGTCTTTTTCTAGTCTTCTTGGTTTAAACCGCTTGGTTTCAATGTTCTATGGCGGCGTATCCAGTAAGATTCCTTTTCCTTCCTGGTTTCGGAACTCCAGTTGGGGTTGTTAGCAATTGCGATAAGTGTTATATCACTGAAAGTGTGGCCAGGGGACATTTAAAGGTTTAATTCATGTAAAAACAGCCATGTAGAGTTTTGCAAACACAACGGTTTTTGTGTTTTATTTGTTTGTTTTGTCTATGTTTTGTATATGCCTTTGAAGAAGACTCATTAAGAGTCGAAAGCGCTCAGGCTAGTTAGATACTAGTTTTGCACCGATCGTCGTCAGTTTATTGCATATATATATATATATATATATATATATATATATATATATATATATATATATATATATATATGCCCATGACGAACTGTAGGAAGGGAATGTCTGCTATTCCTTTATTCGTTATTGAAATATTATAACACATGTGCAGATTTATTCTAGGTCAGCAAAACATGTATTGCACGAACCATAAATGGTAAAACGTATGAACAAACCATATTGTCAGTAATTGATTAAAGGCTCATGCTGTGCAATGTCACTAAATACAGTCTTACTACCAGTGTAAACGGGGTGTGCAACTAATTCCCCCTCAAAAGGCTAGCACGGTGGATGTGGTGATCAAAATGAACTTGTATGACACTAAAAACGTTTAACTGAATCACACTTTAATGTTAAGTTATGAGTTGTCATTTACTATAACTGCAATTAGTTCCGAGAAATTTGCATTAGGCATAAAAGTATAAAAGCTTTTACAGTGTATACAAAGGTCATCAAGTGCATGGATATGTCATGCATCAACTTCGACAGTGATCAAGAGAGATTTGAAGACGAATGCTATTTTATTTCAGTGTTCTCCAGATGATCCCTGTACGCGTCACATTTTAAACTTCCAAGTTTTCCATACCTACCAGGTGTCATTATCATGCCAACATATTTATTCAGTAGTCTCTCCACATAGAGGCTATCTTTAACATAGAAAACGTTTTCAAACAGATAAATATAAGAACTGACGAGTTATAGATACTAGATGTAATTGTCTGCTTATATCTTGTCTAATCTTAGTGTTTTGGTCACAGTGATACTATTGTATCTGTGCCACATATTTTAGTTTTCTATTACATTAAAACGCCATAATCTCGTATGCAGATACCTTGGACTAAATATTGTTTCCATGTTTATTCATACCATTTTACTGCAGATATGATTAATACCAAAATAATTGTATTGTTGTTTGTTTTTTTATTATTTATTTTTTTTCTTTTTTTTGATCGATCGATCGATCGAGAGAGAGAGAGAGAGAGAGAGAGAGAGAGAGAGAGAGAGAGAGAGAGAGAGAGAGACAGAGAGAGAGAGAGAAAAAAAGAGAGTAAATAACCTTGCTGAGATAATCTCATTGCTCACTATGGAAAATTTGTAACATTATTTTCCTTATTCTTAAGGTATATTTTTATGCAGAGCCGTTGTTTGGATCATTTGGGAAACATGTCCTGTCAGAAAACGTTTCTAGTTAGTGTATGTCTTTCTTTTCATTTCAAAAAAGTTTGTAAAAGTCCGAAACTTTCGTGTAAGGTAGAGTGATGTATGGTTGTATTAATAGCAAATGTTAGAGCTCGTTTGACCTTCCCACCATTCCACGCACATGTCTGCCGCACCTATAAGCTCACCAGCCACATATCAGGGGTGATTACTGTAAAGATCTAATTAAATGTAAACGCCTTGGATACAGAGACCACTGGCCTCGTTTTAGCTGAATTAAATAGTAACTTTGAATATCAGAATCTACAGATAATTAATGGCCATATGTAATGAAAATTACATCAGCTCTATCACATGTGGTCGTTTTTATCATCACTTTTTTTTAAACGAGTCGAAAACACTATTATGCTTTCTTGGGAAAACATAATATGCTTCTAGACAGGCTAATTGCAAATGATAGCAACACAGACAGAAAAATATACATCTTGTAATTACGCTCTTGAGGAGAAATTATTAAAATACATATATCATCAATTACAGTTAATGGTATTTCTTACTCCGATGGGTATAAAATAGCTCGGAATTTCTTAAAGTGGTTGTATTTTCTGTTTAATTTCTAATCCACATATAACGTAGAAACCAATCGGAAAGATTCTTTTTGGAACCATGTGCTAGGTCAATATGCCTACACATTTTGTATCACCATATACAACTTGTTGCTATTGGTAGATATGAAGGTAGTCTCTCCAATGTCAGTTTCACTTATTCAAAACACGGTATAATCGGTTCACACATGTTGAAAGCAAATAGACTAAATAAATGCCAGTATTTTACAATTTAACTAATCAAAATAAAGGAAGTCCGGGAATGAACGAATCATATTAAGGCATCATCATAAAATCTGTACATAACAATTATTGCTAATTATAACATAATTATAAACTTGTATGTATGCCTTAGTTGTCCTTTACGGAATTTAAATTTTAACAGAAGTCTATTTTGAATAATTAAGAAATGTACTGAATCCTTTTATGCAGTTATTAATAGATATGGCAGGTAATGGCTCTTCCAGTATCGAGATAAGAGAGATCTTAGCACAAATGGTAATACTGCTTTCTGTTTGCCAACTATGGTAGCATGTGAACATGTAGAACAGTGCAACATTGGTGCTTATCTAGTCTCAAGTCCTATCAGAAATAATACACAAGGTCCTGATGTCATTAAGAACCTAGAATTTATTATTAGTATTCTACTAGAAATTATAAATCTTTAATTGTTACATAGCGTCATCATTTCATAAAGGATTTTCTAGTATTCTTGTAAACCAATACAAATTCGTCTGGTAGCATCGATCACTTACAGAAAAGTTACAAATATTTGGTAAAGATGCTTCAACAACTGTCTTTTTATTACAGTATTATCGATTACACTGGAATAACTTGCTTTAAAATTTATCATACAGAATTATTGTTTATTGAATATAGTGCAAACCTTTTATAACAATATTAGTACTTAAATGTCCAGTAGTCAGCTTGCTGCCACTTTCATTTACAACGTTCTTGATCTGTAATTTTTGTATATGCAAATATACAGGACTATGACAAGCACATCACATCCGACTGTTCTATCGCTCATATTTCTGACTGCATTGTGAAATTAGCCAAAGCATCATCATAGAATATCTCCTAGTGGGACGCACTATAAAGCAAACAGGTTTATATTATTAAAATCATTTACAAACATTTCTTCTTTGAAATCTTTATTGTTAGTCGTCGTAGAATGTTCCCATGAGACAGGCGGTTCTTCGTCGGTAGAGAAAGTAAAGTAATCCACCTAATTATCAGTTTTGCAGTTCATTCACATTTACGTGCACAAATAGGAAGCTTTAGTTAATTGGTGAAGTACTATTTTGAAAATATTAAGAACACTGATGGCTTGAATTAACAATAGTAACTACTTTAGTATGGATTTCTTTCCGTAACACACTTTTTTTTATTACAATGACAGTTCACTAGTAACATAATAAGCAATTTAACCAATATAACACATGAAACGTTCCCAAATGTAAAAAGGATTTAGACATAACAGAACTAATAAAACTGGAACTGAAAAACTACTGACAGTGGACCATTTGTTTGGGAACACGCACAGCAAATAGAATTGTTGAAAAATATAAAGTTTGAAAGCAGCAAAATAAATAAACACAGCATGCAAGTGGACATTTTTAAGATGATTATCAGCAATTTGAAAATATCATCAATGAAAACAAACACGTAATTTTTTTTCATCTTTGCATGCCTGCTTCTATATTTAGGTTAAATAACAGAAAGGAGGTTCAAGGTCCTCTTTCGCATCAGTTATTTAAGTGTGCGTGCTTGTGTGTGATTTGGATTTTTAACGTAGTTTTAACAATTTTTCTTTCATATCGATACGATGTCTACAGTTTGGCAATTTATAATGATATCTAGCACTGGGGCATCATGCAGCAGACATGTAGCATCATGTCCCACCCAGTCACATTATCCTGACACACGGCCAGCAAGACCCAACACTAACCTCTTAATGCTGAGTTCCAAGCGAGGCAATTGTCAGTACCAATTTTATAACTCGGACGGGGTTCGAACCCGCGACTTTCCGCATCCGAGGCGGACGCTCTAACCACTAGGCCACCGAAGCGGTAGTTATTTATGTTTTTGATCACAAATGTCAAAACATGAATAACTAAGATCAAACATTTAGACGGAAGCTATTATTTTATATTTCGTCTAATAACTCGTGACAGAGCAGAACGTGACATTCTTTCCATGCAATATCTATATTTTGGTTAGAAAAATAATAATGTGTATATCATTTCCTTATTACAATCAAACTAATATATTTTCAACAAATATGACATTTAAATTGATGAATCGATGGATCTTGTTAAGCATGATTATCTACTTTTGTTGTGCTGTTTACTGCTTTTGGATTAGGCATTGATTTGATCATGATATGTTTCAACAACTAAGAGACTGTTTGCTAATGACGTTTAAAATAGAGCAGAGAAATTCATTTTTCATTCCCACATGAATATCAATGAGAGCATCTGCATAATCAGCCACCTATAATTTTAATAATGCCAGTAAAAGGCGGATCAACTTTATTGTTTGGCTGTCTTGATATCGAACTGATTTTAAGAATAGTGTAAATATTTCTGAATGCAAAACTAAGATTTTAAAAGTAACTCAGTTGTCATTGCCTTCAATCCAAGCCCTTGAAACATTATTGGAATAATGTATAACAGAAATGGTGATACTGAAATATTTCATTCATTTCTAATGTCAATATTTTCAGATGGTGATGTTTTAAATCTTTTTAGTTTACAAAATATGAAATATCCATATTTTCAACAATAGGTTCGACATTGCTTTGTAAACTTGTAAGAGCAAGAGTTAATTAAAATTTCATGTTGTGGTAAAGTGCAATATGAATAGTCGTCATTATCACAACTTTATTTGCCACATGCAATTACCTAATGTTCAGTTGATATCTTTTAAGAAAATTTTTCTCAACCGTCTTTCATAATCCGAACTTTAGAACGTGTACCTTCGCCATTTTTATAACCCGATCTTATATTGGTCTATAGAAAATGTAATTGTTTTCTTAATGATCCAATTACTCTATGTTTTTGCACCTTTATTGCTGCAATATTTTTTATATTTTCCGTTAAAAAAACGAAACATAATTACTCATATGGTATGATCATTCTCTGATATGTAAATCTGGCCTGTGGTGTATACATAAGGTATGGTGTACCCGACAGAGAACTTAAGTGCAAGATCTTTTACACTGCAACAAACGTCCATTATTTTGCAGTTTTGATGGAAGGTCTGATGAAATATCCTGGCTAGGTATCGACATTCCCGGGAATAACACATATGTTCCAATAATATATCATCGTTTTGTTCTCAACTGAGAAATTTACTTTTGAAAATATCCCACATTCATAGTAGCAAAGAATTCCATATTATAACATCTTTTCTGATCCATTTACATTCAACAGGTTTAAAATCTTCGTAACTTATTTTTGCATACACATATTTCTGATATATGTCTTGAACTATCTAACGGAAACATTATCTCAAAATGCATCATAAACATACAAGGAATGTTCACAATTTTTTTTCTTTATTATAATCTTATTTAAATATGGACGAAAACAGATAGAATTAGCTGCTGTTGATATTTTAGAATATTGATTGTTGGGCATTTGAAATATTCGGTTCAAAAGTACTAATTTTCATTTAAATAGTATTTAATCACTCTTCGACGTTAATGTATCCAAAAATGTGTGAACCTTTATAAGTTACTAATACATCGAGACATTTATTGCGTGTCTAAAGGGCATTGTTTAAAAATTGCACAGCTAGACAACCTTGAGTTGTACCAAATTATTGAAATTTATAAAAAAAAAATACATGCGCATAATTTGTCTCAAAATGATAAAATTCCGATTAGCTGGGTGTCTAGAGTCTAATCACGACTTCCATACATCCTTCTCTGCTTACCTTTATAAAAGAATCCATTTCGGGTACAAGCTTTGGAAATCCTATTTGGCGGATTGTTCACGAATGATGCAAGTCTAATAAAAATTGGATAAAATATTGGATATTATATTTCATGCGTTGTTTCGCTTCTTTCTTAATATCTACCAACACAGGGCTTTTGATTATATTTTGGAGTAGCTGGATGAAAATACAATCTCTGAGACTTATAGAACATTGATTGTGCTGACAAAGCAAGTTCAGTGCAATGGCCGATTGTTGTGATATCTTGAATTTTTTTGAAAGAAAATAAACAATAATAATTAAATGTATTTTATTTTTACTGAGAGTTTAGTATTTTTCTCTTTTTCTATTTCTTTGTAAGTGAGCATGAGGTGACATCGGGTCGCTTTTCACGAATTCAGAGCCCTGGATAACCACTATCTCTGGTCGGTTTGATACTGCCTTAGTAAAGGCTCACACTATCTACATTGACTTATAAAGATGATATTCGCTTTCCTAATCAAAAGGATATCACACCTGTCACATTAACATTCAGCTTTTTCTGGGAATTCTACAGCATTTACAAACAAAGATTTAAATATCGCACGCAGCTTACAGCTGTCTCTAGAGCCAAGCCGAACCGCCTTCAAATACCCTATCTTGTTGATAACGACCTGACACATAAATGAACCAATAACATGACCATGCTTAATGCCTTGAAATTCATACGGTTTGCAAACTTCTTGAGAACCCAATGATATTCATCTATTCACAACTTCCGATCGTCTTCAAAACCAACCACTTCTACTTAGGCCTTATGTGATTACAGTCTACATACAGTATTTGCTTACCTACGAAACTTAAGAGCTTGAAAACGTGCAAAAACTAATTACCTATAGAACTGAAGATTTGACAGAGATAGTGTCCCAATGTACATTGTTGTGTTATTGCGTTAAAACGTAAGATGAGACGCCGTGTTCTAACTATCAATACAATTAATATATACAAGTGACTACCGTGAGGTCTTAACACAGAGTGGTATCAAAGAGGCAGACGCCTGTACCATGCACAGAGGGTTCTGATTGGTCAGTTACACATATATAATGTTACATCTCTCTTCTTACAAAGAAAAAGTTCTAATAAACCTTTAATAAACAGTCGAAATTAATCGTAAGCCATTGTAACTAATATATCAAAACCAAACGCGTCTTTGATAGCAATGATTACAATGATTAACGAATAAATCTCTGAGACGACTAAAAATGCATTGTACATATATTTCAAAGATCCTGCTGTTTGTTTGTTAGCTATTTAATGCAATGCTGCTCCATATTCTGAATTATCATCTGTGCTTATCAACAAAATCATAAATTGTGCTACACTAATGACTGTTCTATTAGCTAAGTCTCTCTTATCTGTTTGTTATCCAGGATACGTCCAGGTTTTAGGAACTGATATTACATTGACACTATTATCTTTGGTTTTACTAGCCTTCCAGAACGTGTTTGGTATCCGCTTTGCTGAGAGACTTGTGGGATTGTTGCGTCAGGCTCAGGAGTACTTTCGCTGAAACATTGAGATTCCATTGATTCTGAAATTGATTTAATGGCATTTGCGGGAAGTGATACAGCTGTACTCAGTGTGTTTTCAATCTGCGGGAAGGGCGCAACTATATTACATTGTAGGGGGTGTGTTTCATTAGTTTTCATAAGCTGACATCTATTCCGATGATAAATGGTACCATCATTGGTGCAAACTGAATATGACTTTTCGTCGTCTTTTCTTAGTACAACGGCAGATTCCCAGTTTTGACCTTTTAATTGAACTCTGGCTGATTCCCCTTCTTTAAGTGGTTTTAGTGGTTTTGCACTTTTATCATAATAATTCTTTGTTTTCTTCTTACGAAGTGTAATTTTCTTTTTGACCTCAGCGGTGATGGGTGTTTTGGGAGTTAATTTTTCGCGGTTTGTTGGGAGAATTGATCTGAGCTGTCTCCCCATCAACAATTGTGCTGGTGAGAACCTGATATCAGGAGTAATGGCTCGATACTCTAATATGCCTGTAAGCGGTTCTCTGCCGTCGGCTTTTGCTTCTGAGAGAATTCTCTTTACAGTTTGAACTGTTTTCTCCGCTAAGCCGTTCGAATGAGGGTACGTGGACTCGATGTAACATGTTTAAAGTCCCATTCTTTCGCAAAGCTTGCGAAATCTAGGGAAGAATAGCATATTTGTTTGTCGCTGTCAACGACGTCCGGTATTCCGAAGTGCAATATGTTCATGTAAATATTATTCTTATACAAGTATCTGAAATTCATGTTTTGGTTTGTTTTCAGTCAGTATGCTGAGTGTAGGTGTAAAATGTATAACAGAAGTTGTGTTGGCTACTGCAGATATATCTAGAGATAGTTTGGCTTACCTATTACAGTTGAAAGAAGGAACAACGAGAAGACGTCTGGCAAAGTACCAATTAATTTGTTATAGCATCTGTATTTCTGCAAAGATTTCCAAGGTCTATTGTCAACGCCCACAACTCCGACCTAAAGACAATCTTGATATGCATCAGAAATGCAGAATGATACTTTAGTGTCGTGGGGCTAAGCCCGCATTAGGGTCTTTGATCTAAATATTTGGATTTACTTTTCTTGGGTAAACAAGAATGATATGTCTCCCTCAAGAACAAAGTACAGGACACACCCGATACAATTTATTGGTGTCCATCAGAAACGCACGCCTACCATTTGGTTTTGATGGTCGAAGCTCATTTTAATATACGTTTTATAACCTAAGAAAAGCTTCTGGGCTCTAATATGAATTGAGATGGACGCATGACGTGTACGACAATACATATGACTCAACTGCAAGATATAAAATGATAATTATATGCGGATGCAGCAGCAGGGAGGGTGAACCCTACAACTTTTTTTCTGACCTTATTTTACAAAATTAACGGTTCCTACGGGGCTGAAAAAATAAGGTCAATAACTCTAAACCGAACCTCCTAACTTTATTATTACCATATAGTTTGAAAAAACGGATAATAAATCGTTTTAGGTTAGCTCATTTTTGTTATTTTATTTTTGACTTTTTTGTTTTTATTTTTATAATGCGTTTAGTTTACTTACCAGGTCAATTAATTTTTGTCGTTTTTCACCCTCCCTGCTGCTATAATTAACCAAAGATTTTATCTAAACCTATACGATATCTGGATCTTGGATCACGTAAATTTATTGTAATAAATCCAAATGGAGTAGCTTGTGCTTGAGCAAAAAAGTTTTTGAATTTGATCCGGTCCATATCTCCTGAACACCAGTTATAATAGATATATTTCTGTGTGTACTTGTCTACTCCATTAAATACAACTAAAATATTGCAGTTGTCTCTGATCACCTTCGGTATATGTACGTATCGTTGAGTGACGTATATAACGTCTGTATTTTTGTGCCTACCTTTGGAAAATATCGTAGCTTGATTTGTTTGTTTATCCATCATCACGTCGTCATATACTACTAAATTATTAATAAATCTATCTAGGTCATCTATGGACGGTGCTTCATTAATATCTGTTATAAAATCAATAATATCATTATCTTCACCTTCTTCATTAATTAATTTTGCATTTTCATTAAAATCTTTAAGTACTTCGTAACATTGTTGATCATCTACAGTTGGTGCTACTAAATACAGCTTGTTCCATTTCAACCATCGCATTATTAAATTTAATAATAATTGTGTTTTACCTGATCCAGATGGACCTATTATAATCATCCTTATCGAATTTGGTAATGCTGGATGATGTTTTACTGGTTCCTGCTTTCGTGTCGCTGAAAAGTCAATTATAT
Organism: Megalonaias nervosa; assembly: GCA_016617855.1. Taxonomy (NCBI): domain Eukaryota; kingdom Metazoa; phylum Mollusca; class Bivalvia; order Unionida; family Unionidae; genus Megalonaias; species Megalonaias nervosa. The sequence goes on from JAECUM010006181.1 coordinate 35,262, forward strand.
CCATATAGTAATATCCGACTTAATGATCAAGATCAACCAAGATCAGGAGAGTATCCAATAAATAAGACTGATCAAGCGTGTCATGTTCATGACGTTGCGCATAAAAGTAAAGATTTACAACAACGGCATCTTGCAGATGTAAAATTGATTCATGCGTTAAATTCTATACCTAATAAATCTGTTAGAGAAAACCTCGCTAGTTTTTTGATAAAATCTGCCATGAAAGGTAAAATAATGTTAGGGGCTGGTAATTAATTATATAACTATTATAATGGAGTCTGTTTATTATAGCCCAAGAGGATATTGGAGAGGCAGATCAGCGATTACTAAGTTATCTGAAGCAGGAAAAGTTTCACGTTCTGTTGCTGCAGCGTGGTTAGCACGACAGGCAATATGGCAAATTTATCTACCACCACCTAAAAAAATTCAGTACGCACATTTTGATGTCAGCGTTCCTAATGAAGTTCATCAAGCAGATATTTTATTTTTACCACATGGCACCATTAAAATTGGTAGACGTCAATCACGCACGTACAAATACGCGTTAACTGTCGTTGACGTTGCAAGTAGATATAAAGAAGCGGAACCATTATCAACAAAGACAGCAACTGAAGTTGCATCTGCGTTTGAGCGAATTTATCGACGTGGTGGTCTACGATGGCCACAGCTATTACAAGTTGATCCTGGCAAAGAATTTCTTGGTGCAGTATTATCGTTGATGAAGAAACATAATGTTAAAATCAGACGAGGACACACTGAAATTCATCGTGATCAGGCAATCGTTGAACGATTTAATCGAACACTCGCTGAGCGGTTATTTGGAAATATCTACTGACTTTAAGTCCGGTGAGAGATCTCGTGAATGGGTTGCAAGGTTACCAAGTGTGATAGCTGCGTTAAATAACGAAATTACTCGTTCAACTTCCATGAAACCTTCTAATGCGATTACAAAAAAATATATACAAACACAACGCCGTGAATCTCTCTCTCAACCAGTATTAGGTAATGTTACTGTAAGATATTTATATGAACCTGGTGAACTTGAAGGTGGTAAAAAAAGAGCAACTGATCCTATCTGGAGCGTGACTACACATACAATTTCTAGCGTGGTTAGATCCACTAGTAGGCCTCCAATCTACAGACTAGATTCGACAGCCCCTCAACGTGGATTTGTGCGTGAACAATTACAAGTAATTCCTAAAGACACACAATTACCACCACATACAATTACATAACCAGAACCTCTACGTCGATTGCATTCAAGACAGGTCAGCATCACATTATCACGTTTATGACCAAGATCACATTAATTCTGTCTACGGTAAATTGTCTTGGATTATTATTCGAATATTGCCATAACATATTACAGTTACAGCTTGCACAATGATTATTCTGTCGTTGTTTTAGTGTTATAATAAATTCAGTATCAATATCAAAGTCACGATTATTTTTTTTTGTCACATTGTTTATAACCAGATAGTTTTTCTAATTACGTCATTATTAACAGTTTGATTATTATTTTCTGTAAAATTCATAATAACCGTATGTAGTTGAGATATTCTTCTAACTCGAGAAACTGCGAGATAGACTAAATTTGACCATTCGATCCGATCATCTATAATCCAGATATTTGTATCAGAAATAGTTAATCCTTGTGACGAGTGAATAGTTATAGCGTATCCTAACGTCCACGGTGATTTATTCATATTCAGCGCATTCTCAACGACATTAATATCAACTAAAATAATATCGTTCAAGACGAGATTCTGTATTCCACCGCCAGGAATTTCAACATCAATATTCTGTCGTCGAGTATCTGCTGGGCGATAACATAATGGTACAGGTAGATCTGAAAACTTTTCTTTATGAAACAGAAATAATTTCTCCTGTAGTTCATCACGAACTATCTTTCTACTTGCAACTATTAAATCAGCGGGATTCCATAAACTCAGAAAATCATTCATTGTAGTCTTTGGAATTACTTTACGCATTATTTCACATTGTACTCTGTCTGGTTGTAGTCTGATTAATCTTTTAAACTCCTTCAGCCGTTCATCAATAGCTCTATGGTCATCATTTACTTCTTCATAATAATCTACGTTATTCTTCAGCCATTCATGTGGAGACTGTCCAATAAAGGGTGGTGGTTGACCATGATCACCACATATTATTGCAGCAGTATTCTTTGTCAATAACCAATCAAGAAATGTTTTTAATATTTCTAACGACACCGTGTCTACCTCGTCCCATATAATATATTTAGGTATATATTTCTCACCCATTCGCTCAGGAGTCCATGTATCTCCACACCATCTAAAGAAACTATGATATGTACATGATTTTACTCCTCGCTCTTTTATTTCCCTGGCTAATTTATGTGTAGGTGTCAAAACAATTATATCTGAATTATTATTCATGAATAATTTAATCACACGCGTTGTTTTATCTGAACCACCGCATCCGTTAAGATAAACAGTTTTATGTCTAGCCACCGGATCATATACAGATGGTGCTGATGAGTTTAATACTTGATTATTATTTTTGTAATATATTTCCTTAATTTCAACGTCGGCAGATTCAGAATAACTAAGTATATTTTCTTGTTTTATTCTCCATGATCCCCATTCACCATTACCAAGTAGCGGTTTTAACAAATCTGTATATTTTTTATTTATATAAAACGAATCCGTTGCTTCTCTGACAGCATCACGAGGAAATCTATTTATCATAGACAGTAGATTTATAGGAACATATGCCAACATAGATGATCTTAAAGGAGTAAATTGCGGTGAGTCACCATCAAGATAACTCACAATTGTACCTAGTTTGGTTCCGTCTGATAAATAAGCATTACTCCGATTTATAAATGTGTTTTTTTTCGTTGTATCAGCGATTATAAAATCGAGTTCAGCATCGTCCATAATCAATCTTGTACAGTTTCTTTTATGATCATATGCTCCTCTTTGAGTAAATTTACCAATTATCTTTCTACCAAGATCTTTTGCAAGTTTTTCATCGTGCTCGTCCCTGCATTTACGTATATTATTAGTAATTTTAATAATGTCATCTTCATTAAGATCAGGAAATTCTTTCCTGGCATCATCAATATTAAATCTATTTGGTTCTCGTAACCAAACTTGCTTTTGTGACCGATACGATATAATTGCCTCACTCACCTCTAAATATATTAAAATTCCAACATCAAGCATATATCTCAATAGTAATATTGGAACCCAACATTTTTCTGAAAAATGTCTTCCAAACCAAGCATAAGTAATCGGATGGAGATTTTCTGCAAACTCAAATGATTCTACATGAGCAAATCCGGTTAAGTCAAAATCTGATAATGTTCCGTTTATCGCAACCCTGGTCATCTCGTGTGATGGATGTCCAAATCTCTTAAAGTATTCAGAACATTCTCCGTATCCAAGAAAACTCCCAGGATAACATGCTACCATATCGACAGATACAACGTCATTATACTTATATTTAGTATTCCACAATCCTCCGTGTCCATATTCTACACAGCTTTTATGGATATCTTTAAGAAATTCCGATCGTGTTGGTTTCCATAAATTTTTCTCCTGAGCGAAATGAGCCGCTACAGATGGAACTGTAAAACAATTATTTAATAATTGTCTAACTTTGACATCGTCTGAAGTATATTTCAGCGCAAGATGTTCCATTTCTACATTAAGAGATTCTATACGGTAAATATCACCATTAGGCCGTACAAACTGATCATAATAATCATATTCTGAACTTTGAAATAACCAAACAGATACAGGATCGTTTTTACTGATATTTTTGATAAAATCAAATATATGACCATCATAAAATTTAACCGTTCTATCTCGTGGAAATATTGTTACTGCTGAGTCCACGCATGCGAATTATGATCAATAATATCTATAGGAGCTCCATTTTTATGTATTTTGGTTTATATAAAATCTCTCCGGTTAACGTCTTTACTGTTATTGGAAATCTTAATTTCTTTTCTAGATCAGCAACATCTTTAATAGATGCTCCAGTATCTTTAATTGATTCTGCCCATGTATTTATTTTTTTACGCCTTAAATCTGTTAAACCATTACCACGTATCGCGCTTATGAAATGTTCTGTAACTCGTTCAGCTACACAGTTTATTCTTGACTCTGACAGTTTCATAGGCTTGAGATCATTGACGTCAGGTTTATTATTCAGCGGATATATTGCATATACAACCGCAGTCACAGGGTATTACTCGTTCAGAATACGGTTTGTCAATACCGGTCAATATTCCGGGTTTAGATTTATTACTCAAAAGAACAATATTATTTCCTGACTGTATGCGGACTGGATCACGCTTATCACGAATAATCTAAGTATCTTCTTCTGTATTTACAATAAATTTTATTAAAATAAAATATTTTTGATCATCAAGGTGATTAATAATTGCTTTTCCTCGTTTGTCATTCATTATATTAGTAACATTTCCGATTCTGAATGTTGACCATACATGAGCAGCACCATTATTACGAAATTCATTCTTAGCTTCACGGATACGTTCGGTTATATCCTCATCCGTTAATGCCAGATCTTGCATCAAAGTACTAAATTTATATTCTGATATTCTGTGAAGATCAAATCTAGCTCTTTTAGGTTCAATTGCCGATAATTCGTTCATATAATTAAGACAAATATTTAAATTGAAATTTTAGTATATATATAATGCTTGAAACAAAAAACAAATGTGCTTGGCTTAAAATTGGACATACTTCTCCTTGTAATAAATCGTGCGTGAACAAATACTGCGGAAATCATGCACAAAGTATCAAAAATGGAAGTACAGGACCAAAACCGTGTGTGCAATGCGGTGTTGGAATCAGAGGAAAAACTCAGTTATGTATAAAATGCGGCGGAAAAAAAAACGGAATTAAAACGATATTATGACAAAAAAAAATAATACATCGTCAGGTAAACCCCCTATAAAAACCGCAATGGATTATCTGGCCAGATTTCAAAACAATGATTTAGACAAATAATATTATATATATAAATGGAGCAAAACGAATTTGTAGCACATCCAATATATACAAATTATGAAGCATCACGAGATGGTGTGATCAGAAACTGCAGATTGAAAAAACCAGTCGGTAGTCTCAATAATAAAAGTTATTTTAGATTCCGTGCTGGAAATAAAAATTATCGCTCTCATATATTCATATTCGAATGTTTTCGTGGAGTAGTTGAAAATGGACTTGTAGTTGATCACATTGATGGAGATTCCAAAAATAATCGGTTATCTAACGTGCAAGCTATTACACCTAGTCAGAAGTCTGCACATGGAAATACAGGAAGGTGTAAAGTATTCGGAAAGAGAGCTATTGAATCCATGAATACAGAAACAGGCCAAGAAATAACTTTCCCATCAATGAATGCAGCTGCAAAACATTTTAGCATACATCCACAATCAGTACGTGATGTCGCAAATAATATTACTAGATCTGCATATTCAATAAAATATGATCAGCTGATTATATTTGAATTATCTAACTCTGTACTCTTAATAAATAAATATTTTTTTTATATTGTATATAGTTCGACTCTATATTTTGCCATGGGTACCTTCACCGTCGCTACTCTCAGTGTCACTTTCATTTTTGACAGAATCAAATAACATAATTTTTCTTAATTGCATTACACGATTGTCCACAATCTTCTTTTTCTCGTATTCACTGGATAGTTCGGATCTGATATTTTCGATCGAACGTGCAAGAGGCGCAAATAGCTTTACCTGTTTGTCATTTACCATTGCCAAGGATTCTAACATAGACTGATAAATTGATTTTACGAATTTATAATTGGATGGTAATGTGTATTTATTGTCGATTTTTCGTTGTTTTAATATTTCATAATCGCATAATATTTTCTCAGGATCGAGATTATCAGAGAGATTTATTCCGTTATGTTTTAATTTTTTAATAGCAGAAATAATATCATTAATGTTTTCTTGGTTCATTATATAATAAATATTTCTTTAAAATAAAAATAATAATCAGTTTCTGAATAATTATTATTAAAAAATGTAGTCTCCATAACCCTATGTGAACCCCTAGATTGCCAAACAACATTCTAGTAGGCTCAGAAGGTCAGGGGACTGTTTTGAGGACGGCACAAACACATAATTGTGATTCCATTTTTTGCATACGGCACAAACATAAACTTATCCTAATGAATATATGATTGTATGAACATGAATATATACAAATGGTGATGATTATATTTTTTGCAGACGGCACAAACATAAACTTATCCTAATGGACGGCACAAACACATAATTGTATGATTGTATGAATATGAATATATACAAATGGTGATGACGGGGGAATCTTGTCTACGTCCAACAGATTTTGTACCCTCTCCCCCCATACAAAACCCCGGGGGTGCAAAAGTACACCCACCACAAGGGTGTATGATAGGAGAGTGTATTTTGTCTGTTGATGACTTCGAGGAAATTCTCCGGGTTCCCCCAATTAATAGCATCCGTCGCGAAATGCAACATAATATATCTTTAGCATTTTTGGAGACTCGAACACGTGAGAGTCTGCACAACTTCGATCTACGCCCAAACGCCTTACCACTTCGGCCACCGCTCTCTTATCAATAATACAGTTAAATTTAAGTATATAAAAATATTTGCGCTGTCTCACAGAACTTGTATTACTAATAGAATGTAGAACGTAGCGTGAATTTATTTCAATTTTTCAAATATAATTCATAAAATAATCGCACGTATGAGTTATCATTCGTTAAGGTCAAAATACATGTGTTAGAGCTAAAAATAACTCTACGTACTTGGTATATAAAACTGACGTGAATTTAAGGACGTGAATTTAAAGTTATCAGAGTTAAAAGGTGCATAAATATCCTTTTCTATTACAAATTACTGATTCACTAACAGCTAATTGCTTACAGAAAACAAATAAATCACTAAATAATTAACGAAAAACAAGATATATTCGTTGTCTGTAAATCGAACGTAGTAGTAAGGGAAATAATCGTTTAATTTACTCCGCAGAGAGAGGAGGCAGAGTTATCTCGCTTTATTATACATACAATTGCTTTAATCATAGGAATTGATTATTTTAGTATACAATACCCATCAGATAAGGAAATTTATGACCATTTCATTACCAATAGTATCTATTTACCCATCAGATAAAGAAATTTGTAACCATTTCATTAACAATAGTACCTATTTACCCATCAGATAAAGTAATTTGTAACTATTTAATTAAAAATAGCACCATTTAACCCATCAGATAAAGAAATTTGTAACTATTTCATATATTTCCCATCTGATTATTTTTTTCCCCCTGATTATTTACTCAGACGTTCTACGAGCGTATATATAGATTAATATCAAGTAATTCTCCTCGTAGATCCAAAATGTATCCTGTCTGGTCAGTAAGTTTGAAATTTATTCTCGACAATAATGGATTATGTACACGTAGATAAACTGGATTAATTGGCTCAGATACAATTAACTACCCGGGCGGTGCTTGAGGACTAAATGCATATAATACATACCCTTGTTGAGCCTGGTTAGACTTTGAAAGATCTACTTGATAGCTGTCATCAATTACGTCACATACTAGATTGACCGCGATCGTTGATGTTATATTAACAATACTTGGTGAGATATGGCGGCCTCCACCATGTGGATCATTATTATATTTAAGAATGGTTGGTGTAGGTATTAATTTTTTCCATGAATCACATATTCTTTTAAAGTGTTCATCAATAAGATCATTAACTGATTTCTTTAGCTCTTCAGAGTTAAATCCCGGAATTATAAATGTTGGTAGCTGTTCTTCTGTGATTCCATAATATTTAAGAAATACTGTTTTAAATAAACGTTTATAACTTACACGCTGAATAGGACCTTCTTCATTAACTATGTAAGTATTAAGAAATCTATCTGTCGGTACGTTTAATGTTTTTTCTCTGTCAACAATAGCCTTATTTACATATTCTAAGTCTGATGCAACTTGATTCAAATGTTGTATTGTTTCAATTATTTGATTTTTTAAATCATCGTTGTAGGAAGTGCTGATACTGGAAAATAAATTTCTTAGATCATTAAGTACACGTTCATGTTCAGATTTAATTGGTTTTGATTTTGAGTTAATTTCTTCAATGTTAATTGTTGCTATTCTTGTTGTACCTTTACCCCGAACGAAATCTATAAAATGAGTATACTGTGCATAACCACGATAAGCATCTTGACTCTCTATAAATGGATAAGTTTTTCGATATTCTGAAAGTTTTATAAATTTTTCAACATCTACGACGAAATCAGATCGTTGTGGTTCTGGTGGTCCTTGATAAACCGGTGCAACTTCAGGCCATCCTAATACGGATCTGATCGAACTTTGATAAATATCTACAGAATAATCAGGGGAATTTATTTCAATCACCGCCGATAATGTTGGTTCGTAAACAGTAATTGCTATTTTTGATTCTTTTCCTGTAATAGATTTAATTCTACGTTGGAACTCATCATTAACCTGTTCTATTTGATAACTACCCGTTGGAATAGCAACTACTTGCCAATCAGGAGTTCCATCAGGCTTATTCTTATTGGTGAATACCGGCGAATTATTTGGATGTAGTCCACCAAATGGTTTTGATCTAATATTTGGCCAGCTATAATAAACTCGCAATTGTGCTAATGCTATTTCTTTTGCTGGAATTGATGTTGGAAAATTGACACTAAATTCAGGATTGGTCGAACTTAACGATATCATAGTAGTTTTTGACGGAGTTGTATTAGTGACGATCTGCTGAAGTAACTCCCTGTCGGTCATTATTATTATCGTTGTTATTTAATTTATCGATATCACTAAAATCATTAGCGATCATCTTAAACGCGTCATCATATGTTTTCATCATCATTGCGAATTCAGTATCGGATATTTCACCATCACTGACGCATGAAGAAATATACAAAGATAGTTTAGAACATGCCTCTGCCACTGTATGTAATTTAATCATATAATCGTGCAATTTAGCATTTGTACAAGTATCTATCTTTTTAGCTATAATACCGAGAACACCAGCAATAGCCGTTGATGCCGAAACGATAATCGTTATAACAGCAGGTGCTGTCATCATCAATGTTGATAATAATAATCCTGTTCCAGCAATAACAGCAGAAACAGAGTAAACAACCACATCAATGACAACTATACGCCTTCGATATGATTTTATTTTGATGTTATAATAATCAATAAAATCCTTTAGTTTAGTCAGACGTTCACATACCTGATTGCATCTGTAACGTTGAACGTCGATGTAGGACTGAGGTCCTTGGTTTTGGTTCATTATTGTTATATTAAGTGACTAATTGTGGTGTTTCAGCTACAAATTCCAAACACCACCAGTAAGACGTTGCGGTTATTAATTGATCATCTGCTTCCAGTAAAAATATTTCTTCAGCATCTTTATTTAACACTATAGATACAACTCCAGAAAAAGCATCGGTTGAATGACGCCACGGAAATGTTGTAGTATAAATTTTAAACTTTGCAGAGCTGAATATAGACAGTCTATAAACACCAGTAACCTCCGCGGTATATTTAATAGTGTTATTTTGCTGTGACCATGTTGTTAATCCTGATGCTACTGTGTACACGATATTTTTAATTTGTCCGTGTGGAATTTTAATCAGAATAGTTTTTTGAACAATATTAGGTATTCCACTGACAATATCATTGAGTTTCATGTTAACGTCGGCTAGTTTTATGTCGACGGTTGGTTGTTCCCCAAAAAAATCTTTAATGGTTTTGTTTATATTTCTACGAAAATTTAAGAACGTTTCTACATGTCTAGAAAAAGTATTACTGAGTGTAGTCATTTCATCATTGATTTTTTTAAGAGGAATTTCCTTATCATCGACGTATTTTTTGTTGCAGCATCAAAATCTAATTCCGCTGTTCTAAGATTATTAATGCCGTTATTATTCATATTGAGAAATGCACGCATTATACCGCCGTTGGCCAATACGTATTTAGATTCTTGATCGTCGACATATTTCTTTGTTGCAGCGTCTGTATCTACGGTTGGGTTTCCAAGGTCTATAATTTTATTTTGATTCATAAGAATGCTACCCGTGAACGAATCACCAGCTTTCTTAATATAATCGCTGACTGACGTACCGGAATCTTGTATTTTACCTTGATCAGTAAAAGTAACTATATTATTAACAACCGCATTAGGAACTCGTATAAGTACATCTGGCAGTTGTATATTACTAGTTTTTAATCGTCCTTCCTTATCCTAAAAAACAACTACTTCATTTTGATCAACACTGGTTATGTTTAATAAATCGTCAATCTCATTTCTGAGCTGATCGAGAGTTGCGTATTTAGATAAATCAGCTTGCTGCTGAGCTTTACCACGAGAAGATCTTCCGTAAATATCCACCATTATATTTACTAATGTCTGTTTAAATGTGACGTCGTAGTATATTCATGTACAACTTTGTGAGGTGGTTTTGTTGATTTTGATACAGCATCAAGTACGTTAAGTACTTCTCGACCACATATTGGTGGATCAGTTAATGTTTGTGTTGGTAACGTTGAATACCATATTGGAGTACTTTGATCGCCGGTAATATACTTTAAAAATTCTTTTGGTGGAGCTAGTCCATATGAATCAAAATAAATAATTCCACGTGGATCAATTGCATATCCAACCCAGTGTGTGCATGGTCCAGAGTTTTTGTCAAGATTAATAATACCGGTTTCAATATTGTTTGGTTTTTTTGGTAATTGATCTCTCATGAAAACGCCTCTAAAACTTTTGATTTTTAATTTTTTAGCAGCATCTAGTAAATCAAAATTTGACATAGGAGATATCAGTAAACTGTCCCTGGTAATCTTAGGCCTTTTCCGTACCATGAATGTGGAGTCCCTGGCAATCTTAGACCACTTCCCTTCTTTTTGGATGTTCTTCTTATTCCCTGTCCGGTTGCTTTCTTTAATGCCATTTCAGCAGCGGTTCCAACAGCGCCTAATGCAGCTGCTTTTGCAACAGCTGGGGCTGCAGCGGCTATTAATGCTGGTATACCAGCAAGAAGTGGAAATATGCCACCCGTCTTAACGATGTCTTTGATAGCACCCGCAGAAAGATTAAGTTTTATACCTTTATTTGGTTTTTTGGCTTCATTGAAATGCCTGAGCTGACGTTCTGTAAGAGATAATTTATTTGAACCGCTCATCTGCTCTTTCTTTAGCGATATTTTTAATCCACAGTAATTTTTTGATGCTGATTGTATCCTTTTAATCTGACCAGGAGTCAGACTAACACTAACGTGATTATACGACATGACAATTATCATAGATGATCTAATTACGTGTTACATGTTTTCTACTGGAGCATCAACTACTCGCATTCGTCCACCAGCACCTTCAAGTAACATCGATTTATCGCTGAGTATAACAGCAATTGCTCTGTAATTAGGGACAGCTCCAATATCTCTATTAACATGAGCTCGAAAATGTATATCGACTACAGATTGTCTGGTTAAATCTAAATGTTCACGCGAAAAGTAATAAATCGGATATAAAGTTGTAAAATCCAGTTGTGATATTTGTAAACCAGTATCAATATTTTGATCACGTCCCACGAATGTCATTAATCGATAATATGCACGTGCTACATGATTTTGATCGAAATTCAATAAAATATCTTCGGATGGTTCTTGATGTCCATTTATCCTTAAAGAAACTTCAGAAACACCAAGTTTGTCAAATATCATAATACTTTCATCTTGATCGTTTACTCGTGCAGCATTTTGAAGAGCAATAAATATATGTCTTGGTGCAGAAACACCTTGCTGTGACGCTATTTGCCATGTAAATAAACCATTAATATTACCCTGGATAGCATCTGTGGTCATTGTCAACCACGATAGCATCGATTTACCATCGCTGCCCATGAAAAAGAATAACCGATCTTCTTCAGTTATTGATGGAGTCATTACTGGCATTCATAATGAAAGCTTCGTAAGAATTACTCTACCAGCATCAACTGCACCAGGTCGCCAGATTGCATCATCGTCGGTTGCTTTTCGTACAAGTACAACTGTATGCTTAGCTCCAAAAATGACTTTTCTGACATTTCTACAGAATCCAAATATGTGTGAAAGTGGAATTGCACATGAAAATGCTCTCCTGTCACCTTTTAACATTGATTTACGTGTTGCAAATCCTAAGTTGAAATTTGCATTCATCGATAATACTGCAGGGGCATCTGCAGCTCCTCCTGCAGCTCTCACATCACCTACATTAACGTTTCTACTTTCTGGAAAATCAGTTATATCCTTTGCAAACATCATTGATGGACCAGCCGATCTTGAATAATCATCGCTGTATCGTGCTAGACCCAATATCGTTGTGGCGACGTCGACGTCTTTCTGAATTGATTCAATATTGTTTCCGTCAATCATATACGTAGCGCTGTCAAATAACGCCATAATACCATTATTAACAAAACCGACACTAACATTAGCTCCATATGCTACTGGTACTGCAGGATTAGCGATATTTAAAATTTCACCTTCTACTTCAATAAATGCCTCAGCGGGTAGGAAATACCTACTTGTATCCTGAACCTGTAGTTCAATTCGTCCACGCTGATCTGGAATTCGAGCGTCATAAGAATAATATTGATAATCACGCACAGACTCATCTTTGAGTACTGGTGCGTCCATGTCAAATGCTGGATCAGATATGCGCTTGAACATATTTATTATAATTATTATCGTCTAAAACGACGACCACTTCCTGCTATCAGACTAGCGGTTATATTTTTTCTTTTTCTGACATTGGTACACTAGCCAATTCTGCTAGTTTTTGATTCGCAACTTGATTTATTATTTTACTGACATTTGCAGGCATTACTTCAGTACTAGGTAATTTTACTGGTGGTTGAGGTTTTCGTCGTATTAATCGTGCTAGTCTATCTTTGATCGCTGAAAACGCTTTACCACCGAGATTACCCACAGCACCAATACCTTTTTCACGAACAACATCAATAGCTTTCATTCCCAGTTGCTTTGCGATCGATATTGCTTTTGGGGCTATCCTTCTAAATAGACCCTGAACAACATCACCTAGTCCATCTCCGTAGGTTGTTTTGTATACTGGTAATCGTGAATTTATTACCCTGACCATGGTAGGTTCACGTTGAGTACTATGTACGATCATTTTATTATAGTAATTGTATTTAATTACGTACTCAGTCACTGTAGTAGTCATCGGCAATTTCGTTAATAAGAGACTGATAAACATCAACGTCCATAATACCACCTGTAAATAATCGTCTGCAAATATCGGCTGCTTCATTAATTATTTCTCTGGAATTATTTCCAGCTCGTTTTCCTCCGATGAGGACTTCCAGTCGTTCAACATCGGCAAGGACGTTATTAGGACATGTAATTAGGCCACTTCCCTGAGTAGTAAATCCACTTCCACTTGCGCTGCCAGAAGAATCGTCTGAGAACTGATATCCTAATTCTTTCTTTAATTTTTTAATTTGTTCTTTACGCGCTCTTGATACTTCTTCTATTTCTTTTATCCTCTCCGTTATATTTCTTTCTTCTTCTGAATGTGGAATTACGGAGGATTTTCTCTCATATAAGTCTTCCAATTCGCTTTGTTTAATTATACTTCGAAGCGATGGGTCCTCTCTATATAATTTAAAAAGTTCCTGTTCTTTTTGTTTTCGTAATTCTTTGGACAATGGTTGTTTTCCAAATAATTCTTCTTGTCTTTGTCGTAATTTAGTAATAGGTGTGACCGGGCTTTCTGACGATGTAGGAGTTTCTTCACGTGGTGGTGATAGTTGTAATGGTGGTTGTAGTTCCAATGTTTCAGGAGCTGGTTGTGATTCCAATGTTGGAGGAGGAGGAGCTTGTTTTCTTTTTGTATATTTTCGTTTTGGTCTTGCTGCTTTTTCCTCTTCTTTTGCTTTTCTTTTTTCTTCTTTCTCTTGTTTTCTTTGTTCTCCAACTTGTTTTACTTCTTTCTTTTCTAATTCGACATAATAATCAAAGTCATTAACATAATCTTTATATACTGGATCATCAGATTTAATTTGTTCAACGTTAGCACGTATGCGATATAATACTTTTTTCCACTGTTCACGGGATTTAATATCTTTATTATGTTCAGGTTTCAATAATTTATCTCTTCGACTAAAACTTCTCGCAGCAAAATTGGATAATTGGTCAAAGTTTTTAATGTCATTAATTGCATTAATAGCCTTTTCATCAAATTTATCTATCAGTTCAGCATTACTTATTGTAAGAATCTTTTGTTTAGAAGCTAGTGCTTCAGGTATTTGTTGCATTGGTTGAGCAGCAGCTATATCAGCTGGAAGTCCACGTAAAATTCTTTTTGTCTGTTTTGTTCTTTCTGCTATTTTTCCAGTTGCTTCAGCGGTTTTCTCTAAAGCAGGAAGAAGACTTTTAGTGGTTTCTGTAATAGGTTTAAATAATTGTTTTGTATCCTCTTCAAATTCAACTTGAGATTCCTGACGTGATTGTAGTTGTTGCTTAACAGCATCACGAAGAGGTAAATATTTTCTAATTGCTTCTAGTCGCTCTCGAGCTAATCTAGCTGAATGTGGTTCTCCAATATTCATTTATTAATAATATTTATAATAATTGTTTAATTTATAGCAGCAGGGAGGGTGAAAAACGACAAAAATTAATTGACCTGGTAAGTAAACTAAACGCATTATAAAAATAAAAACAAAAACGTCAAACATAAAATAACAAAAATGAGCTAACCTAAAACGATGTATTATCCGTTTTTTCAAACTATATGGTAATAATAAAGTTAGGAGGTTCGGTTTAGAGTTATTGACCTTATTTTTTCAGCCCCCGTAGGAGCCGTTAATTTTGTAAAATAAGGTCAGAAAAAAGTTGTAGGGTTCACCCTCCCTGCTGCTGATGCTACATAAATAGCCGTCTGAATTATTGCAATTTGTTTACTGCAACCCACCCTTTTTAAATATATATAAATATTACGAGACATCTTCGGAATAGGGGCCCACACAAATTTCTTAAAAACGCCTTGAATGGATCACAATAAACCAAAAGTTATCTCCCTTACATTATTGTTCGTCATTCTGTATTCTTAGCGAATACCGTGAGAATTACATGCTACGACACTTGAAACTAACGGAATACTCACTACATTTCTAAACTATTTTTCCAACAACGAACCCTCATAACAGAGATAAACAGAAAACAAAGACATAATCAAGAATATCTCTCAGACATACAAGAGAAGACAGTAATACAAATAGATAAATCCCTTAGTGGCCACAATACATTAACTTGCAATAAAGAATAGTTTGCGGCAAATGCTATTGTACTGTTCTGCAGTAAAGATACATTTATATTTTAATTACCGTATCCCAGGACCATGGGGAGGGGGAGGGGAGGGGCAGTGAGTTGGGCAAGCAGACATATAGAAAGAAAGAAATGACATTGATCCATACATTTTTCAATACTCCTTGCTCCAAAGTACAAATTATCTAACAAATATGGGTTTCCAAACCATTGATGAAGTTTAATATACAAGACATACCAGAAAAGTGTAGGGATAAACAACATGAGCATGAGATGGAGCTGTGAACCTGATAAATTGTATTATTTAGGTATATTATAATTAACCTGATGTTTCTTTTAAACCCTATATCTTCATGTAAAACGGACCCATTATTTCAAAACCTACGTAGTGTTTTGAAAAATGTCTAACATATAGTACTGTCTGAAGTAATAACTGCACAGTAATCAATTTTCTCCGTTAGGTAAAATTAGTTACATCTGTATGTAAATAAAATTGATGGATAATAAGTTTTGTTAAAAGTAATGCTGACTGGGACAGAAGTCTATTACGCCACATGCAAAATCCCATCCGTTTTCTGAATATTATATTTTTGAAACTATCTGCTTGTGATTTGCTCCCTAGCCT
This sequence comes from Megalonaias nervosa, assembly GCA_016617855.1. Classification (NCBI taxonomy): domain Eukaryota; kingdom Metazoa; phylum Mollusca; class Bivalvia; order Unionida; family Unionidae; genus Megalonaias; species Megalonaias nervosa. The sequence continues at coordinate 51,296 of JAECUM010006181.1, forward strand.
TAAGTTATGTATTTTAGGCAACATCGCCATTCCGTTTAAACGAAGTTTCTCACCAGGATTCGCATTTCTCTTTCTCAACTTTCCATCCTACTAAATTGTTGCGCAACACTAAAAACAATGTCCCAAACTAACTTAAAAATTTAAATAACACAGTGTTCAGACCGTTCGCTTTGTGCCCCCCCCCCCTTTGCTGTTGATAATTTTTCTCCAGGTTCTCTTCTAAAATATCCAGTTGGCTCCACTGTGTTCAGACCATTCGATGCTTTCCATCGATTTGTGCCCATCCTTTGTTGACAGTATTCTCAGGTTTCTTTCCAAAATATCCAGTTGGCTACAATTGTTCCCGCAACAGCACTGACTGTTGTGAACATTTCTGTAAAATTGACTTCGAATGTTCATGTTAAAATTTAAGTTCATTTTACCCCCATGATATTTTCAGGCTTACAAAAGATGCAAAGCATTGTGTACAAAACTGCATTCAAACCTTTCTACGCTATAAACTTTGCGAATCATCATCACACCATATGTGCCATTTGCATGTGTATTTCTCATGTTCGTTTGATGCTACACATTTAGGGTAACAAAGTGTATGTTTCGCGAGCAAATATTTAACCAACATTATAGAATTATCTCGTTTCTTTCTTTTATATATCCCAGTAGTTTCCATTTTTCTTCTCTTACCTGTTTCCGTGTATCACACGGTTTGCAAAATAAAATACATGACACGACGATCATCAAGTTCCAAGTATTTATCAGGCTGGCATGACCTGTAATGGACAATAAAAGTAAAATACAGTCGAATGGAAATCTGTTAAATGCTGGTGATCACTTTGCTGAATGGCAAATGTTGAATTCGACATTATTATAATTCAAACGTATTAATAAAATAGAGACGTACACGTTTAAATCAATTACTTGCGTAGACAATGAAGTCCTAATAAAACTAGAAGACATTAAATACTTCAAAGACAAACAGTCTGAGACTCATATATTCTTACTGTCTGCAGAACAGAATATCTATTGACACAAAAAGATATCGAACAAAAGCAGGAATTGTCCGTAGCACCCATATAACTGACACACTGAAAAAGTTAAGGCACTTCAATTTCATAAACTAAATGTATAAAAAGGAACGTACCTGTCATGGACAATACAAACCAAGACAAATTTAAATGGAAGTCAGTCACATGCAAGTGATCACAATCATGGCAGGATGGCAAATGTCCCATTTGCTATCCGACAAAATTTCGCGCGTTCGTGTGTCTTGCAAAAGTTAAAAGTTTATGGTCAGTTGACTCACCTGTAATGCAGGTAACCATAGGTCAACGGTCAAAACAGAACAGACTGTTTTACATCCTTGTCAACATATAGACCTAATATGTATCTAACTATCATAGAAAATCTATAATTTAAAATGTAATACCAGCGGAATACAAAACAAGATATGATTATGTAAGGATTTGAGAAGTAATTGTGTGGTATGTAAGGAATAATATACAAGCACAAGAAAAGGATAGAGCTTCTGTGTCGGACGTATCTGTGATGACAGACACTTAAGCCTCAGAGTTTATCTAGCATGATTTGCGAGGTGAACTTCGTGCTTCTTGTTCTCTTCCTACATCATCCTTCCTGTAGCAAAACGAAAGCTAATATTCACACCCATTTGTTTTGCGAACGTGAAGCTGACTTATGTAGCAGATACCTATTCCTGCCACTGTCAATAACATTTTATGACGCAAACGTGTTTTATTTCAAATAATCGTTTATTCAGATAATCGTGAGTAAATGTTTCTTTCAAGAGATGTATGTCTTGACTCTTTCCTTTATTGGGTTCCAGCATTCAGGGCACAAGGAGATCTCCTTTGAGCAATGATCGCATAAACAGAAGTGTGTGCAGGGAAGTAGCAGTATGTTCCTTGGATCCTTCTTGCAGCGTTTGCATATCATCTTTGACTTCAAATCATCAGTTTCTTCCAAAATGCGTCTAACTGCTGATATAAACGACAGACGTTCAAGAGACAAATATTTTAAAATAATTATGTAGCAGAATATTAGCTTAAATAATGCATACGAATATCAGTATCCTGTCAGAGAGAATTAGAAGGTACAAATTTACACTAGACATTTACTTGAAAAGAAACTGAACTTAAATTTAAGTTAAAATAATAGTGACAGTCAAAACAGCTTCTGAAAGCAACTCGTTTGATAAAGAGGAAGAAGCAAGTGATGTATCCAGAGATACATCAAATCTTGCGTGGCATTTTTATGATACAATATCAGAAAATAATATTTAAAACCATATTAAACATGTACACATTAACAAAATGAAATCACTATCAAAGAGTAAGAAAACATCTAAATTTTCAGGTTTGTATTGTCAACTCATTCTCATATCTTTTCGAAACAAATCCTGATACGATTATCACAGAAGCCCCAAAGGGAAATATTTTAAAAGTAACTTACTTTGTGTGTCAGACGTCCCATTTTTGTTTGACTTCGTCGATGTTAACCTTTCCTCGGAAGAAATATTTTTTGCAGGAATGCTCTTGGATACTGACAGCTTAGTTTTGGGCTCATTTTCTTCTTTCTCGCCATTTACAGGCAGTATATCTTTGTCTTCATATGACAAAAGTACTTGAAGAATGCCATTAGCAGTGACCTGTGCTTGGCCTATCAACATAAATACAATGTGTCCCATCGTGAGAAGTATACATGCTATGAAAAGAAAATATCACATATGGGTATAAATCATAGTCATATTTGTTTGAGAACAGCCAGTTTTAATTCAATATAGGAAAAGAAGCAACTAGCCAAAACCATGAGACAAAATACTGAAGAGCGATACATCTTAAGTGCAAACATGGGATAATATTTCGATGAATCAACGAAGGGAAAAGTTATCAATACTATTAAGGTTTGCAAGCCATGGAAGCAAAATTGATATCCACAACTGACATTATGTTCAGATAATATGTTGAAATTAGGTTGCTCTTATTGCATCAAGACACCCCAAGGCAGACGCAACAAAACAATATGTATAATTCATTTAAAAACATGACAAAGTAAAGCAGATTTTAATGAAACAAAAGTAACACAGATTATGCGTTTTATCATTGCATTTCAGGATACGAAACTCCACCATCAGATTGATGAAACTTTGGGAACTTTTTCTCCCTTCAAGTACGAAAAAGCTGATCACCTAACGATCATAATTATATGGTGCCTTACTTTCCAAAACAGAATAGCATTACTGTAACCAGTTTGCTTTGCAAATATTGTCTCACCATTCTTTCTCAATTCAATTAGAGCCATTTTTACGTTTTCCTGGGAGTAGCCGAATTCCAAGACAGCTAAAGCTGCTGGTGTACTCAGATCCGGCTCAGACAAATGCTTCTGTGGATCTAGAATAAATGAAGACATATTATGACAGAGAAGCCCAGTGTCGAAGGGGTAGTAAATGAGCATCAATATGGCATAACCAGGCATAGCTTGTATATTGTGCCAGCCATATATGTTAGTGTGTGTTCATGTGATGTTTAAAAATCAGCGGAAGATGAATTTTAGAATCTAGCATCTGTTGAAGCCAAGCCACTTATAGATAACCAGCCTTGGACATAAGCCTGACATGTCATGGTGTGTAATGACGTTTCTTACGGGTTTGATTACAATCTTCTTATCCGTTCGGAGATGTCAGAAGCAGGTTTGAACATCTTTGCTATGATATTATGAAGTCACATCACAAATAACTATATTATTGCACGAGAAAAAGAACAAAGAAATAAGAGAACCACCTTTTCATACATAGAAAATAAAATGATAATTCACCTGTCTATTCCGGCAGTTAGAATACTGAAGGCCATCATGTAAACATGAAAACTAAGACAGATTATCGAGATATAACCATAAAAAAATAAAACCTGCTAAACGTACAAAGTTCGTATTAAGTAGTAATGTAGCCAAAGTTCAGTTAGCAAAAAAGCAATTTTGTTTACAAACGAGATACTGTATCGGGTGGAGTGAAAGAGGTTTGGCAGCAGATATGATTGATATCAAACATATTCAAATATGATTATATATACCGTTTCTAAATCTGAAATATATTTCATTTTATATGATAAAGCTAAGAAACACACATCTTTTACAAACGTGCAATCTTAAGGTGATTGTTTAAAAGTCTAAAACGTTTGTTTTGTTTCAGGTTAATGACAGTATTCTTGTTAATGATGCTTCCTCTTTCATACATCAAAACGTTTCTTAAATTTAGGTTTTAATGATGCTGATGTAGGATGGACGGCCAAGAGCGGAGAGAAAATGAAGATCACTTGCACGCAAGGACAGAATGATAAGCAACGAACGTATTTAACCAGCTATTACTCCGGCAATAAATATGGGCATTAGCATCAGAGGTCCCATGCAATGAACCGATGAGCAGTGCGGTTCTATTGGTACTGGTGATGCATATCTTGAGCAGATTATATATATATATATATATATATATATATATATATATATATATATATATATATATATATATATATATATATATATATATATATATATATATAGCAAGATCTAACATCGTTGTAATTATTTCTTCTTTATCAAATAATTTAGAACCTTAGGTATTTCAAAATGATACTTTGTTTTATGTTTTATGTTCTTATTGAAATGAAACATTTGGCTTCAATAAGGTATTTTGTTGCCTTGGACTATTAGCAAAATATTTAGTAGTCTAACTGATCAACTTAAAATGTATGTTAGATTTTGTTACATATTTGCCGTGCTAGCTAGTATCCATAGTTAACCAGAGACATCATTTAAGACGATAAATATTACTAGACTCTGGCGTAAATTTACAGTTATATCGTAGGCGCACTATTCTAATCTTTATACAGGATTAAACAGCATAACGACGTTGTATGATTTTCGAAAGATCCGAATCTCCATTTAAGGATTACTTGCACAAACTCAATTTGAAAGTAATGTAAATTACTTTAGGTAACAAATTAAAAAGTACAAACTAAACCTACACTGAAATGAAAGAATGTTTAGGTAATGTATCTACGTAAACATTGCACAAGCGTAATATTTTTGTTCTACGAAAAGTCCTAGCTCAGTCATGTTGATAACAAGTAGCACGTGGACATTGTTAACATGCGATCTTATAAAAGATAGTAATACATACAACTATGTTTTGGGACTGATACGTAGTTTTTCAAAATACTTTTGGTAGGAGACAGTAAGCAAAGATAAAGGACATGACGTGTGGTGCTTATAGAGAACTATTGAAAGAGATAAAACATACAATGATATATTCTGATGAAGGAAATGTGTTTCAGAAGGAAAAAGGTAACGATATTCTGGAAAAGAAAAAATCAGTACAGTCTTCAACTTAATCAGAAAAACATATATTTTGAAATGTTTCGACGAAATTTTATAAAAACGAATATGGAAGTATTTAACTGAAAAGGACATTAGAAAATGTGAACACATTTTACCAAAGCTATTGGAGGGGAACAATGGTTATCATCATAGATAAATATACACAATTCCGTTCGATGCAAATGTCAGAAAAACTTATCAAAAATGAAGATCGACCTACTTGGTTATCCGACAAAAGAAACATTGGAACGTCTAAATTTAAAATTGGCGAAACAATGAAAATATCAAAATATGAAACACTGAGAACGCAGAAGATCAGGGTACAAAACTAAGATATACTATGTCAACATGTGATGCGTCTGAAGAAATCTCTATCCACCACACCGTTAACAGTGACTTCAACCTCAACAATAATTTGCTTGATCACGTAAGATATAATTATGCAGCTACAAAATCACAGATGTGCAAAAGCAGAGAACACATTATCGATGCTTAGGATTTGCTTACACACAGAGCCATATATAATGTACACCTTCTATAAAACAGCAGATGAAAGACAATATAATACAACTAACAAGCAGAAATGTTTACAACCAATTTAACAAATGATGAACAAACGTTCTGGAACACGTTAGGATCAAAGTTAGAGATATTTCATTAATCTACTATGATAAAACAACAGATTAAACATCTAATGAATGATATTTGACCAATAACATCAGTGACTTGAGCAACAAGATAAATATTGTTACTCTGTCAATATTTCCTGATTCAAAATTAAAATAGTCAAAAGTTAGAGAACGATAGGAACGAAATAGATATGAACTAATGTACCCTAAAAACTATGAAAAAAACTCAAATTACATGGTGAGGCTGAACCAACATAAACGGATATAACATAGTTTCGGCACAGGGTAGACCTGCCAAATTGTACAAAAAAATGTAAATAATGAGCATAGATTCAAATACTTTGGGATAAATGTTTGTTCCTGTAAGAGTAGTGCAGTGAAAACTGAAATAGATTTTAACAAATATAAAATAAGTAGTAAAACTCACAACTGAAACCGAACGAAACAAAAATATAGGCATTTAAAGCTGATTTTAACACAGAAGTTGGTATGATATAACAAAAGTTTTTCAAGACAAAACTAAACTTAAGTCGGGATGGATGCTTCTCTACAATTTAGCCATTCACTTTCTTGATTGACATCAAATGTAAAAATTTACAAATATCAGAAAAATTGATTGGACATTTAAAGAATGAAAGCAAACCACAGACGTTTGCTAATAAGTATCACTTTTTGATGAATTCAAATTGGTCATAATAGATATATCAGATTAGCAAATTAAATCCACACATCAGGGTTACTATTTAAGTTGTATTCAGAACCTTTAAGATATTTGTGTTTTTATATTGATTTTATATATAAGTCGAATAAAAGGAACGTCAGCTTTACTTATCAAAAGTTAGTAATATGTTGTTTTGGAGAAAGATCTCATCAGAAATGGCAATCTTAAGTGTTCAAAAATTAAGTAAGAAATGGTATGTTTTATTAATTATACTGAAACACAAACAATGGCCCATTCAAACAAGATGTAAAAAACACACTGCGGTCTTATCAGCATTTCTTGCTGTTAAATTTAACGACGTTTTCCAAAGATAAATGTAGCGTCTGCACAGCAGAATAGCTTCTGCATAGCTTTTATTGTCCTTTTCGGCTTTATCAACATAGCTTCTGCATAGCTTTTATTGTCCTTTTCGGCTTTATCAACAGCATTAATAATGGAGAATAATATTAACGGTCTAGCATTTGCTGCAAGCAAATATTTTATTTTTCCAGCTGATATAGCCGTTGAAAAAATGAAGGCAATAAATGCAGAGTTCAAAGAAAACAGTACAAAAAATAATCGCTTACATTAATCAGTGATTGACATAACAACGTTTGGTGACCATATCTGGATTTCGACTAGATCATGCTTTATTTATATATGCATATAATAATCGCAATGCATCTACCCATCCAGAAGTGAGAAAGCTTGCCAGTAGTTTCTAGTGGGTTGGTGGTTCTTTCCGGGGTTTTCCCTGGTTCTTCCTCCGCCATTTATATCCTATCTTGTGCTGAAAAATGGTGTTAAACCCTAAAAAAACAACAGCAACAACTCATCAAGAGAGGAATATAAAAATAAAAGAACAAGGAAACCTAACCTAAGTTAGTTTAAAAACCGTATGACGATCCGTCAATCTATGAGTACATATTCACTACATTTTTTGCTGTGTGTGCGCGTATGCTTTTTACACGTCTTTGCAATATTCGTTATTTTGCAGTTCAATAAATGATCTGTTCGTATTGTAGCCTTTGTTGTTGGTTACATAATTATTCAACTGGCAACCAAGGTCTAACCAAATATAATGAATGTATGAATGTATCGATTAATTTATTTTGTTTGATATGAACGTGAGATGCTAAAACCTTTAAACAATTTAGGAAGAATGATTGTTCAAAAGATCACCTACTAAAGTGGCGATATTGTCATGATGAACTATATCAACATTATTAAGGAGACTGAAAATTATGTTTTCACATTTCATAGAAGTAGTATAATTGAACAAAATATAAAGAGTGAAAAGTTCAGACATTTAAGTTTGCACTGAAGGTAATGCACAAAAACACTGGCAAATAAGTGTATCAGTTCGCAGGTTTATAATACCAGGCATGGTATAATCCAACGGTTTAAAATTAATATGACAGTTTACAGAAGTTATTATTTACTTCTTTCATGAGCAACAAATGCACACACAACTCAGTAAGACAAGTCTTGACAATTTGTAGAATGATAATCATTATATCATGCGGAATCTGACATGTAAACATGATAGTAATTTGTATGGTAGCGATCTTCCACTAGCTATTGTTAAGCAATGTAATCAGTTTAAAATCAGCAGAAAACAATATGATGATGCTCAAAACATGCATATTTCTTTAGGTCTAGTACTGAGGTAAACAATCGAATCAAGAAACTCAAACCAATTATGGCTTATGGGAATCATCTTATACACTAGCATTGAAAAGCATCGTTTTTATATATTTATAATAGTCTAAAATAACCCTTTAACGTCTTATATGTAGAATTATTAATTGTGGAATTAAGTGTGATAAAGACCATTGAAAACCGTTTTGACTACTTAGTTGTCGTCTGTCCAACTTTTCTATTCAACAAGACTTGCGATAGGACACAAAAGCAATCGAATCTGTTATTCTAAAGTAGATATTGTAGGTCATTTCCAATAAAAACAATCGCAAAGCATCCTTTAAATGCGTCTCGAATTTCCTATTCACTACATTGTGTTTACATGTCAATAAAGCAATATAATTATGGCACAAGATACGTATCGTCCTACACAAATACTGTTGCTTTCTTCGCTTGCTTGTAATACTTCTGTGTTTTTAAAACCCGATTAAATCCGTCTGATAATACTACTTTTTAGGATTGAAAAACCAACCTTTGTACATTTATATTTCATATTTAGTATGCGGTACATATTTTTGTTTTATTTATTTACAAAATTTCTTTCCGGTTTTACCAGTCCTGAAAGAATAAAGCTTTGTCACGATACGGTCAATAATGTGTTAATAGTGCCCCTAAAACCAGCAAGAACCAGCTCGCCCACCCCACCCACCAAAGAAAACAAAAATAATTCCGCAGGCTTGTTAAGCTATTTGGGTCGGAATTTAATGTTGAGCGAATGTTTAATGTCCTTGAAATAAACTTGCAGATGTAATGGAACTTCATCATGCACTATTAGTAATGGACACAGTATGGCTTTTAGTTTATATTTCATTCATAAATTCCCCAACAATGTTACTTAGCATAATGTAGATCTGCAAGCGTTTTTGAAGGATCATGGCATTCTGAACATGCCTATAGTATTTTTAATAGTTTGGTCAGGTTAGACACATGTGTAAATACAAATATTGTTAATTGTCATATGTTTAATGTATTTATATATAAGAGATACATGTATTACACACATAATACTTTCATAATGGTAATTTTCATATATATAATGTATACATATATAAGCAGATATACACATTAAACACATAACTGCATATTCACATATATCTTTGTTAAATAAGTACTGAATGCCAGCGCTGTTTTAATCTTTTCCCACCTTCTTAGTTTTTTCTACCCTTGCCGAGGAGTAAGTTGTCTCTAATATTCATTTTACATGTTTTGATCTCTACGTTAAGGGACAAAATAGATTCTGGATCATTTTTTGTTAATTTCTTGATGTGCAGATGGCTGTACTAACCGAACAAGTTATGAATGAATATTGATGTTTGTTTGAATAGTTGTAATTCAGATTATTACCTTTACGCTTGCGAATTAAATGGTTATGGCCCAACGCTTTATTGTCCATTATTATTCCTCCGGTATATGCTGGTTTTGACAGCCCCTTTTCAGCACAAATGTTAAAAATATTTGAGTAACCATGTTTTGCATCTTCCCCACATCACAGAAGTTGAATTTATCGCCAGTCGTCCAGCAACTAGTGTATATATTAATTAGTGTTTCAAGTTTGCTTTAATCAGAACTTTTATGTATTGAAAGGTTTCATCTTCTTCAAAAGGTGTCTTTATAAATCGTATCATAAGTATACATGAGCCTTCACAAAACCAAAGTGTCGATGTTTTATAATAATAATCTTCGTACTTTTGAACAGTGATAAATATTGACTGCATTCATAGCATTTTAAGTAATTTCATATAATTTAAGTAATAATTATGTATATGTTCTGTTAATTTGTTTCTACTTGGAAACCGTAATAAATATGTTTGCAATGACTTTTTCGACTGGTTTTGGAATTTAAACATAAAATAGTAAATTTTTAGTTGTGGTTATTCATATAAAAGTAACTAAAATATATTCAGATATACTGCTTTTTTATGTGTGTTATCTTTGACATTTAACCGTTGAACTTTATCATATATGTTTGCCAAGTCCACACCTTGTTGTCTATAGGTTCTGTATCTGGGCTTACTTAAATCTTTGGTACAGAACTTCGCAATAGCACGGAAGATTAATTCCTTACTTTACGAGAGATTTGTACCCACACCATTCGGAATTTATGCTCTGAAAATTGAAAATAGTTTTAGACCTTTTTGTCGGGTTTGTTTCATATTTTTGTCGTTGTTTTTGTTGTTATTGTTTTGCTTTTGTCTTTGGTTTGCTGTGAGGCTGCTCTTTGCGCACAGGTCCTATTTCTTCCGCGGCTCTCAAAGGTGAAATACACAGAAGACCAGTTCCTTCCTTTTTCGTTTTTCAGGTAGCTTGGTGATTTCACATACGAGGTCTCTCATCAATTTGTTTTATTTTATTTGCACATTTAAGATTTTTTAATGCAGCTTATATGTGTCAATTTCGATAGTGGATTGCAGATTATCTGCATGAAGAAAGTGGCCTTCTACAGATAACGAGCTGGTTCTCATTTATCAAAGATTCTAGTTTCCTTATATATATATATATATATATATATATATATATATATATATATATATATATATATATATATATATATATATATATATATATATATATATATATACTGTTATTAGTTTTTCAATTGTGTGTGGTTTATGCAAATATGTATATTTTCAAATATCACTAACGCATACACGCACTTTTCTAGATTTAATCAAAGTAAATTCAATTATATACTTCTATATGGGGTAGTTGTGTTATTTTCTTTTCCTTTTTATTGATTGGGTTTTGCTTACAAATCTTGGAAACACTAAGTTGGTTCCTCTAGAAACGGCAAATTATAGCCTAATACCAATGTAAGTAACTTCACATCATACAAGGTAAGTGGGACATTTGTCTCAATTGACAATTTCGCACTCTGAAATGTACCATTCTTTATGAAGTGAAAATAAATTCGCTATCTTTAAAATCTGACGAATCCAGTAAATATTATTTTCCCTGACAATTGTTTTTATTGAAATCTATCCAAAAGAAAGCCACATCAAACGTCAGCCTTTATTGCGCATCACCACAATTTCGGAGATAGCTTATAAACATTAGATTATTTGTTTCAAAATAATACCCATCTGTAATATAATTTTCCCAGAAATTTATTTAAAGAAAGACAATACACGATTAATTCCTTATTACAAGTATATCGAGCAACAGATTAGATCACAAAGTTTTTATGTTGCTCAGGAGTAGCAATGATATAAAGCCTCTTCATAAAACCTCATATTCCGTCCTTTCATACAAATAAAGTGAAAGGCAAATGTGAACAGTTAACCTATATTGCACACCTATTCTAACAGCCTATTAGATTTCAAAATTCCGTCCTTTCATACATATAAAGAGTAATGCAAATGTGAACTGTTAACCTACAATGCACATCTGTTCTAATAGCGTATTTAATTTCAAAATTCAATCCTTTCATACCAATAAAGTTTAAGGCAAAGTTGAACAATTAATCTTTATTGCACATTGATTGAAATAGATTTTTTAATTAGATTAATTAACATTATTTTTGGAAGTTGTGGAAAGATGTACATGCTAATGTATCATAATATTTGCAGTATATGTTGCTACATATAAACCTCATGAAATGCAAATATCACGAGGGTTCACGTTTTAATAAGAACGTAAGAGTTTTGACAGATTTTATTTTGTGGGACACGACTTTTTAAAATTGATAATATACATTCAGCACAATTCATCCAATCTTCAATAATTATTATCTCCATCATTCACTGATATTTTAATTTGAAATTATGTTATAAATTATGATTCATAGGGATATTATTCTGGGAAATAAAAGAATTTGACCTAAACAAATGATAGAGAGAAAGTGGCAGAACCTGTACTCTGTGAACAAGACATATAAGTTGATACTACAAGCATATATCACTTATTTATAACAATAATTAAGGGTGGCATAAGTATGAAACTATAAAACGAAGACCTGTGTATAAAAACTAGAGAGTGGCATAATGGCATAACAATAATGAGATAAGTTAGAGAAGCTTCTTTCATGATGTGCACGGTTGAGGCTTAACCAAATTTTGACATGTTTTGGACTGTAAACGCTTAGCCAAATTTTGGCTAAAGCTCTGTGCAATCGCGGTTTAGCCAAATTTTGGCTATATTCTGGACTATGCAGGCTTAGACGAATTGTAGCTACAGTTTTGGACCGCTAAGCCAAATTTTGGCAAAAGTTTTGAACAATCAATTTTCAAAGTGTAGCCAACTCTTAGCAAAGCTAATTAGCGCAATGCAGATCGCTTATCTGAGTAAATGGAGAAATGGATTTAATGTGTAAAATAATATCTGCTGATGGATTAGCGGTGTTTGGCAAGTTGGATTTTAAACCTACTCTTTCCACTATTCGAGATGGCAGGACACAACAATATAAGTGAGTTTGTGATTTATAATTTTGTATTATCTAAAGACACCCAATATTTGAGAACCTATATATATATATATATATATATATATATATATATATATATATATATATATATATATATATATATATATATAATACTTTATGCTTCCGTATCTCTACATGGTATGAAAGAACATAAATATATGTGTGGTCAAGCTTTAGATGACTCGCACTTTGCAAATGAAATTTAGACATATTGATTAAATATTTACTTTTGCATACCAGTGATGCACACATTCATTGCCACCCATTCAGCTTTTTGTGACTTATAGTTTGCATGCTTTGAATAGAAACGTGTACATCGGACATTACTAAGGGATAAATATCAAAGGAAATAGTTTATTATACACCACGTATTGTTGAGAACAATGATAAAGGAAAACCATGTACATTACCTACTATGTACATATTTGGCAGAGGTTCAGAGTAACAACATTTGTAAGTCTCTACAAATATAGCCATTCACGCTAGTTATCATTATCACCTAAATATTGGCTGCTTAAACTATCATGTCCAACAATTGAATAGGGACATATACAAATGAATATAACATATATACCCAGATAGTACTTTTAATGGGAAAATACAATGTACAAATATCAACAAAACAGTGGATGAAAAAATTATGACAGGCATTTGTGGGCATTATTTACTCTTTGTTTTGCATAATGTTCTGCGTCCATTGAAATTACTTGAACTTAAGCACGTTAGAGAAGTGACTTTGCAAATGTTATTTGTTTAATTAGTTGGTATACTATAAAGTTGCCATATTAATGAAAAAGGCAAGCATTTTTTTCCATTGATATCCTCCTTGCACTTCAAAACACTTCTTTGTGTATAAAAATTAATTTTATATTCACAAGGACACTAAGTCCACAATGTGGGACGCACCCCCAAATATCAAGCCCAATACGGAGACAAATGGTATTAAAAAAGAAATAATCTTGTCTAGTTCTTACAATAGAATGCATTTCATGTTAGTTGCTTTTAATATGTTATATTTATAGGTTACTGCATTTGTATGTAAAAATATGAACGAGTTTTTTGGATGGTTATACTGCACGACCTTGGGAGTGCAGTATATCCATCCGACAAAACGAGTTCATATTTTCCCATACAAATGCAGTAACCTTTTTATTATATGCTCATTTTCTTATTCTACCCAATGCTTAAATATATAAACAAAAATACACTACAATAAACAAAGTAACCGAATGTATGCCGTATTCCAAACTAAATATACAAGCGTAGCTGCATCATTACATAATATTATTAATGCGCAAGTAACTCCGCCCAGATAAATTTGAAGTTGGTCGCGCGCTAGATGTAAGTTTCGAAAGAAAATGGCGTTTGGTCTACTTAAAATGGAAATTTGGAGTAATATTGTTAATGAATACGCATTGCAACAACGTTTCCATTTGATCTGGAATGAATACGTTTTGGTATTTTTGTCGATTCGACGCAATTTCGTGATTATGGTCTGGATTTATCTACATGAAGTAACTTACATCGGATTCCAGCAGCGTCTGCCAATTTAATGGTATTGAAGTGTGTTGACATCGGCGTGCGTGTTTCTGTTCTGTCATTGAATGATTCTGATCATAATGTGGGAAAAATATGAAGTCTTTCAATTGCAATTATCGAAAAGACGCTGTGGAATTTAATGTTTATTTCATTTTGAGTGCAGTAAGGAGGATGTAACTGCACTTGGAATAAACTCGAAATGTGTAATCAACCCCGAGAACCCATGACATGGCTCATGTAATTCGGATTTGCAGAACTACGAAAGTATATTTTGAGGAAATTCAGGATGTGAAATTGTAAGTATATTTTTGCCATTTTTATTAACAGCTAAAGAAGACAGTTTATATCTTATAACTTGCATGTTATTGTGAGGACCCTGTCTGGTGTCTGTAGCTAGCCTAAATCTGAAACATTGTATCAAAAAAGTTAACGCGGAATGTGCCAAAGCTGCTGCTATGTGGCAGTCCATGAAACATTTGCTGGTATGTGGCAGTCCATGAAATATCTGCTTTAGTTCATTCAGAAAAAAATTGTTTACATTAGAAAGTAGTTCCTTTATTCGCGTGCATTAAGTATGAATTCGGCACGAGGGTGCAATATCGGGAAATACTGAACGATTCTGACAATGTAAAGCTAACGGAGAAAAAAAAATTAGCATATAATAATTATTTATATTGCGTATTTAACTTTTGTCCATGATTAGATTGTAGGGAGCTGTGTAAACAACTTATTACATAGCTAATGCCTATACAATGTATATAATGTACATTATACTAATGCCTATGATTGTACATTATACTTTAAGAATATGGTCATTTGTAAAGAAGATGTTTACTTTTACTGGAGTTCAAGATTTAGGTTTTACGCTTGGAAATTATGTCGTCTACCTGATTTTTCACATTTTATATGCTAAAAGTTCAGTAAAGACCTGAACTTGTTCGTAACTTAAAATCTTCCGGAAAACGAACTTGTTTACGAATTTGATGGGAAAATGACCCACATCCTGGTCATGTTATTGTGTCTCAGTTTTATATATAAAGAAGAGGTAAACGGCAATTCTTCATTCATACTTTCAGTTCAGGTCTAAACTCAACTTTAGTTGTGTTCAGATATAATTTGAGAGGAATTATTTAAATCATTCATTGGAATTGCTAACGTGAAATCGATTTGAACTATTTTGGGATTATTGAGGACTCATTCAATGACATTCTGGATAATATATTTGTGATGCATCAATGCTATTGGTGTCTCGGCACATTCAAGGCTATTGGTACATCAGCATATTCAAGATTGTAATTGATTCGGAACACCACTGAAATTCATTCAGAAACTATATACTTTTGAACTTTTGCACTTTTTGGATTATTTAGGCTTTAATTCACAATACTTTAAATTCCTCTCACATTTTCATTTTATATCTTAGAAAATTAAATTATTTGATGATTTTACAAAACGTCTTGGTTTACTTTTTCAATTACTTAGTTTTAGGCCATAGAGTCGAATCAAATACTAAACTCTCAGAAAAATGTACGGCAAACTTTATTGCGATAGTGCAGAAGTTGTGCTCAAAGAGGAGAACAACTGGTGAAATTATTATCTCTTCTGCACACTATAAACATCCGTTCCCAACTTAGGAAAGGGCCATTAAATAACTTGATTCTTGCAAGTACTCTCACCAATATTTACAGACAACGATGTGGTGCTGTTCTTAGCACAGAGATGGTGAGAGACATGGAGACATGTACGCAGGTAAAACAGCTCCCTGTAGCGTTCGGTTTGATAGAAATATATAATAGCAGACTTTTTCCTCCTCAATTTGCTTAGTATTCGACCCCAATGACCCCAATACTCTCACCGAATACCCCACCGAAAAATCATTTTTCTGAGTTGTTTCTCTTGTAAACCATCTACTTAACTAGGTCAAAAGTAAATTATACGACATTGTCGAAAACTGAACAGAGAAGATTGAAAAGTGAGAGATATCTCACAATCCTACGCTGAAGGTCTCGATGACTATGTAAGACGATTTAGCGATTTCGAAATAAATTTATGTATTTGTGGCATGCTTTTCAAGCGGACATTTTCCTTTGGACGGATTGATGTATGTATTGATGGATGTTTATGTTGCAATGGTACAAGAGCATAATACAGATTAAATAGTGCCGATTAATGTTAAGCCAATAAATGTAAAGGTAAAATTTGCACAAATCCTTCAGGAATATAATCCATTCCAAATATACTCAAATATGTAAAATATAAAAGGTAAATATTTTCAAATTTTTTATAAAAATATGTCAAATACAAGATTAAGGTACAAACAAAAATTGCAGAGGAATACAGTTTTACCTAAAATATTGCCAAGAAAACCAGTAAGTCTGGTATTCTACTAAATAGCTAAACAGTTGTTTATTTATTGCAAAAAACTTTACTTTGTGCTTTCTCAAGATGCTGTAGCTTGGATATAATCACTATTTCGCTTATCTGTAAATATGGTATATCAACAAATGAAAATTTACATTAAATGGTTTCACACTTTTGCAATTATTTAAGTGTTTTCTTGCGATTGTTGACATTAATAAATAATGGCGAAAAATGTAACTGTAACCGTATTTGTGTAACCTTTCCAAATGAAATCAAGCTCATAAACTTACTCTGTTCTTTAGTTTCTCCAATATTCAATCCCTGAAGTCTGCCATCAAGACCTCCTTGTGGAGATTTCTCGTCGTCTACCGCTGATGCCTTGTTCTGAAACTGGAATTGTTTAACGTGAATACCTTGATTTCAAAGTCAGTGAAAAACCAACTACCTCTTGATCCATGTTAAGTATTCATGTGAACCATGATTTGTACTGCATTGATGAAGGTTGTTTTTCGATATTAATGACTGAAGTATAAATAAAGATGCGCATGTGAAACGCTTTTCTTTTGTTTCTTATTTCGGAAGCTTATCTTATTTAGCATTTCCATCGATGAGTTTGAACTTCCAAATTATATAGCATCAATAGCTATATGACCAATATTTTAGAACTAGAATTATTATGAATATTCACTATTGCACGTGAGATTAGATCTAACTCAAGGAGAAGAGAAATACGCAAAAACTTGCACGGATGTAAAAGTAGAGTAACATTATATATATTTGTGTGTGTGTGTGTGTGTGTGTGTGTGTGTGTGTGTGTGTGAGTGCTTTCGCAAGTTCGTAAAGTATCAATTCTACAAGAGATCTGCAACGTTAGATTATCTCCTAAGGCATGAGGTATACACACTTTGAATTCCTAGGTGACCTTAGCCTTGGTGACTTCAAGAAAAGAACTCAAGTAAAATACATTGTCGACAGCGTGCAAAACTTCACTAACATTTTCACTACTTCCTTCTGGTT
Organism: Megalonaias nervosa; assembly: GCA_016617855.1. Lineage (NCBI taxonomy): Eukaryota > Metazoa > Mollusca > Bivalvia > Unionida > Unionidae > Megalonaias > Megalonaias nervosa. The sequence goes on from JAECUM010006181.1 coordinate 69,045, forward strand.
TAGTCTGCTGTCTTGAAGACTTGTAGTTGGACTGTTCATCTGCTTTCGTCTGCTTTCTTGGGGACTTGAAGTTGGACTGTTCAAGGTGGAGACAATCAGGAAACCATTTAAAGTGTTCTTCCCATGGGTCGTCACCCGGTTCCCACCGCTTCAAGCCGCCGTCGCATGCATAGCATCTAACTGTGTCATGATGACCTATTTGTGGGATCAGAGAAGAAATTAGATCTTTTGATGTCACAATAATTGGTTCTAAATCTAAACAATTACAAAACTAATTTGAGTCTTATGTCGTGGATGTGGAGTGTAAACTGCAGTCGAAATCACATTCCTTTTTATGGTGACAGTAACGCTAAACAGCTAAAACGTGTATACGTAACTATGTACGTCCATAAATCCAGCCTTATCCTGTGTACAATGCATCATTGCTTTGATACCCATTGTTTCCGCCAAATAAATAAAATCAGAAATAAATATGGAAACCGCTTTCAGAGCCCTCTGATTTCGCCGAAATAGGTACACACTGACACAATTACTCCAACGAATACCGATGAATATCATCAATTATGAAAGCGATGTGCCCTTTTCTTCATGTTCTTAAAATTCATTGAATTTCATCCGGTTAATCTCGAAAGCTTATTGACTTAACTTCACACGCTAGTAGCGGTTACTTGTCGAAGTGTGTATCTTACCTCAGTTACGTTATTGTTAAGGTAGATATTAGTTTTCTTCAAGAGTAGATAAGTTTGTCTGAAATATCAAGTATAGATTCTTAATAATATACCTTCATCCATTGATCAACAAGTACCACAACCTAAATCATGTGTTATCAGGGAAGCGGTGATGCTTTGAAGATGTCTCGAGTGATAGAAGACCGGTTTCCAGCTGCCGAAAAAAGTAAAAGCCGCCAAAAGCGTGTGAGTCTCAAAATGTAATATTACGATCCTACGTACCTGTATAATAAAACCCGGCAGCCGCCACATGGTGGATGTTGAGCCCAGAAATCAAGGGAAATTTTGCAAATGTAGAGAGTCGCACATTATAGGATGCATACTCGGGAGATCTTATCTTGCATCCCGCGTTAGATGTGATTTTGTCTGAAAATATTTACAAAGAAATTTCTACATAGCTGCTAATCAAGACATTGTTCAAGCAAATATTAGTGGCCCACATGAAATTCTGTCTTGGAACAAACTACAGCTCCTGCAAACAGATTCTCTATTGATTATCAGCTATGTATTTAAATGCTTTTATGAGAAATAACAGATACAATATTTTCTTATGCTTCAGATAAAAATGTCACCAAGCTCCACAAGACGATCAAATTACAAATGAGATTACGAATTAAAACAAGGGGAAAACAATATAAAGCAACAGCATGAATTACAAATTAAAAACTAAATTTGAAATTAAATTAGTTGAAATTCGTGCCAACACATAGAAGGGGACAGATTAAGGTCTATGGCAAAATGTATTGAAAATGGGAAAGGATTTCAAAAAATATTTCTGTAATTTGGAAAACAAACTATGCAAGTAAGAAAATGCCAAATAGCTAAACAGGATGGAACATTTACGAAAAATGAGCAACAAACTAAATTATATTATGAAAGATTATATTCCGCTCACCATGTAGACCCCGTTCATCAAGAGGTTTTAATGAATTGTGTATACATCGCTAAATTTTATAACATACAAAGTAAACCGCAAATGGCCCACATTAATAGAAGCAACTGCAAGTCTTAAAAAAAGAAGCGTAATAATTAAAGTCTAGGATCAGATGGATTTGCAACTGAGTTCATTAAAGCATTTTGTAGAGATATTGGTGAGCATTGTGTAAGAGTAATCAGTCTTGCCTACAATAATGGTGAGCTATCTTCAACTGCGAAGGAAGGTGCTTTAATCTGTCTCGCTGAAGGAAAAAAGCCAAAACAATTGTTGGGAACCTCTATACCATTTCTTTACAAATGTTCTCACAAACCTCGATTATCATGCATTGCAAATAGAGTTACATGAGTTGCAAATTGTGACCAAACATGCTTCATAACAGGCAGATACATAGCAGAAAATATCCTTATTCTACATGACCTTATGTTTCACTCAAAACAACATGTATTTCTTTTATTTGATTTTGAGAAAGCATTCGATTCTGTTGCGTGACCTTTTGTGTATGAAGTTTTACATTTTTTAAATTATAGCAACGGCTGTCAAGGCTTGATGCATTCTTTTTTTTAATAAAAATATTAAATTTGTGTCACTGTAAAGGGACAATGTTTACAACGGTTTGAAATTAAGAGAGGATTCAGACAAGGTGATCCCATATCCTTATATATTTTTCTTTTACTTGCAGCGATAACCCATCTGATCCGAAAAAATCCAGATATGAAAGGAATTAAAATAAACAAGCACATAATATCTTGTTCATAGTGTGCAGATGATACCGCTCTCACCAGACGTGGCTCACAGATATTCATTTTGTCAGTTCTAGATTTTATCTAGCAATATTCTATATATATGATTACCCTAACCCATAAATACTGAATAATTTAATAATAAGATACTGTCAAGAATACCATTTAGACTAAAATGGAACATATTTTACATAGTTAAGTGTTACATTCTCCACAGATTTAGGTGCCTTGGTGAAGTTAACGCATTAAAGCAAACACAGAGAAGGGGTGTGTGTGTGTGTGTGTGTGTGTGTGTGTGTGTGTGATTTGGATTTTTAACGTAGCTTTAACAATTGTTCAGTCATATCGCTACGATGTCTGCAGTGTGGCAGTTTATTGTGATATCAAGCATTGTGGCATCATGCCGCAGACACGTAGCATCTTGCCCCACCCAGTCACATTATCCTGACAACAGGCCGACGAGTACTAACACTAACCTCTTAATGCTAAGCGCCAAGCGAGGCAACTGTTAGTATCATTTTATAAGTCTTTGGTATGACTCGGATGGGGTTTGAACCCGGGACCTCCCGCATCCGAAGCGGGTGCTCTAACCCAGAGAAGATGAATCTTTCCTTTCGCAGTGATCAAATAGATCACTGACCCTCTTTGGAACTATTGTAGTTTGAAAAGTTTGTCAATATCATAGATTACTCAACTATTTATAAGTTGACCAAAGCCACCTAAAGCTAAGCGTCAGGAGTTAGATACACTTTTCCATATGTTTGTGGAACAAATAAATTCAAAAACGAGATTTTGATAAAAGGCTATTTTGAAGAAGGTTTTCAAGTCGTAGATATAAACATGTTTGTGCAATCACTGACACGAAATAACTCGGGTGACTTGACTTGTCACCTCGCCTAACTAGAAAGATATTTTAACAGCTTCCATGCCAAATAAATAAAGATTTTCTCTTTTGGTATATATTTTATGACAAAAGTGAGAAGTACTTTGAATGTATTCTGGACGGATGCATTTGCAGCATATTGTGAATTACATAATAGAGGACTCAAAAGATTGTCTTAAAACTCCAATATGGATGTATCTTGATATTAAGTTAGAACTTCCAAGTGTTATATGCATGCACAGAGTGAAAAAGGGAATTTTGTATGCAAAACTATATAGTCAAGGAAGACGGTTCATCGATTCATATTAATTTTATAATAAGTTTGGAATGCAGTTTTCTTTCTTTTTCTAACAGACGTCATATAAACAGTATTTCAGATATATATGGCCCCTTCTTTACATAAATCTGTAAGGTTGCTCCTTAATGAAAAATGGCTGTAAAAAAATGCATCAAAAATTAAAACGTAATACCTCTACATCAATAATGAAATTGAATTAAGACTACCAATTTATAGATGAGAGTGATGGGAATTAAAACGTTTTCTTCCTTTCTAAATTAACTAAGTGTCAGTTAATGATGTGGGTTCAAACTTTAAATAATGCACAGAAATTTAGCAACAAACAAAATTGGAAAACTCCATACAAGCACGTGCCCTTAATATAACGACTCCTCCGGAACTTTATCACATCATGTTTGGAAGCATTCCAAAACTGAATCAATACTACTTAGCTAGTTTTATTGCGAGGATAAGGAGCCAGAGTTATCATCTGTACCATGTTCAAGTTTATAAAAAGGAATGTATGTCTAGTACAATAGACCAAAACAAATAGATACAGTGAGCAATCTCTTTTAGTTGTAATTGAAGTCATGCATATAATACTATAGATTTAAGAAAGACACATCGAAAATGACACATTTTAAGCAAGAAATTAAGTTTCACTACAATGTCAAAAACTACTACGGACACATCAACTGTACATGGACAAAGTTTGATGGCAAATGAGAATTATAAAGCATTTGAATGATTTGTACTATGTTACAAATCACAACTAAAATTTAGAATAATATCAGTCATGTCCATATATGAAATTATGTATGTGTGCATTGTTAAATGTACGGCCTTACCTTTTTAATACTCTTGTTGAGGATGTTCGTAAGCAAAAATGTGTAATATTTGTGTATACACAACTATAAAGTAGAGCAATCATAAAGATGTCCATACTGTTACGTATATGTAATACTTGTGTGTTAGTTTTAAATTCTTTTTATTTTAGCTGTGTTTCATTACATTTTATTATAATGATAATTTCACGGGATTTGACTATTTTCGAAAAATCATTTCTCTGTTTTGACCTGATTTTAACGTAAAAGGTATTACATTATCATTATTTTTAGCTCACCTTGGTTGAGACGTTTTGTAAACACTAAGCGAAAATGATTGGCTATTACCAAGGTCATGTTTGGCCCACGTGTTAGCTGAATTGTAAACAGCCTTTCTTTTTTAATTTATTCCAGTGTGGGAATCTGATTCTTAGATAGGGCTATTCTAGCGCACGTGTAAAATAGCATTTTTTACTGCGATGTTCAAATTAGTGATCACTTAACCCGTCACTTGAGCCACCATGTGATCTAAAATCGCGGCTTTAAACAGACCCTCTCTAGCAGATTTAGGCAGTCGTATTTTAAACCTTGAGAGCTCAAGAGGTTTTTATTGTTGTTGCCAGCTTTTTCTGAAGTTCATCTATTTTTGGGGATTTAATAATTCATATTCTCCAGAAAACAAAACAAGTGCTTTTCTTTATAAAATCTCTGGGACAAAGATATTCAGCGGAAATTTATTCTGGAATTCTAAACAGAACATTATAAATTATGTTTCAACGAGGAATTGTTACCATCAGTACAACAACCTCATCCATATTGGAACTTCATAGAGATTCGAACCTGGATTCAATTAGAACCGTTTAGTGATAGGACTTATATTTCTCAATTCTAGGATTAATTTTTGGACTGTTTTCACAAACCGCAAGTCCTATTTCATATTTTTTTACCTTGTTTTCTAGGGAAATAAATTATTTTGTTAAAATTTACAAAGCTTGTTGACTTCACTCTTTTCTTTTGTTACATTTGTGCGAGCCTACACGTAACACATACCGTAGATTTCTAAAGCACAATTTGTCTCCTTATTTATGTATTTATTTCTGATTGTATTTGTATAGATTATTTAGTAGTAAAAGAAAGTCATCATCTGTAATGATATCAGAACATTATCAAATGAGTGAAAAAAACAGTTACTGTGTAAAACGCTTGTAATAACGAGTAAATGCTGACTTAAATGGTAAGGTAATATGCATGTGTGTGTGTGTGTGTGTGTGTGTGTGTGCGTGCGTGCGTGCGTGCGTGCGTGCGTGCGTGCGTGCGTGCGTGTGTGTAAACTTGTGACACTAAATAGTTTTTGCTTTCTTTCCTTAAAAGACTGTTGACATATTTGAACTGTCAACATTGATATTTGTATCCACCTTTTCTGTCCCCGATAAAGCAGCCAACATTAAATTCTGTATTGGGTTAAATTTAGCATATAATTATATGTACTAGCGTTAACCAGCATTCCCAGTAAAGCAAGTCTCAGTTATAATGAATTGTGAGGTAGTCAGTGGGATGGTCCCCTGAACCCACTGTTACATACATACGGGAATTAATACTAATCTTATGGTAATAAGAAATAATCAAATCTAATTGTTTCTTGGGATATAGCTGACATTTCGAAAGGTTTCCTGAGAGCTTAATATATCAGTACCTAAGTATTTTTATAACGCTTCGTAATTAGCTTGGAAACGGTTAACTTTGTAGACATACAGTCAGAAAGAGTTTGCTCTTTCTTTCAAAATATTATTCTGTATTATGTGGAACTATAGGTCAGTCAATTTTACCCACAACGCTTGTACTAACACACTGTCCACCAGTATTACAAAATTCTTCCTTCTTAGTGACTAACATTACATTGATACTGATAGGATGGATTTAAGATAACTTACAGTTTATAATCGCTTATGTCTTCAGTCCAATTGCAAACTGCACAGACCCAGAACTGCCGTCGTATAATGCGCCAGCAGATCTGAATCTATACAGTTTCTTAGACGTAATAAGGTAAATATGTTGTTTGTAGTTGGACTCGACTTTTCGGCGAGTATATGCGGTTTTTTATCAAGCCATAACTAGATGAATCTAAGTTAGAAATCATAATTGTCAATAGCGGATTTGATATTGGTTGATTACACATTTTACATCACGTAGCATGAGAAATCAATCATATATTATAATATACCATATTGCTTTATGATTTGATTTAATCTACAAATTGACCACACCTTTGCGGTCATTTCACCGGTCTGTCACAAGACTGATTTTAGCATCAGTGGAAAAGATAAGATTGAATAAAATAAAGTTGTGTCCTTTCCCATAGTGAACGATGAAGCTAATTGAGTAATAATACAATATAACTAGGAAAACATTTCTTTATTTCTGTTTATATGATATTACTTCCTGAATGGTGAAGAATATCTCGTTCCATCTTGCATGATTTACACATACTTTCGTTGTTGTTATATGTAATGTGGTTGATATACAAGTTGTTGTAACATTAGATTGCACCCTCCATCTATCATATAGGTGTTGTAAACTATAAAATATCAACAATGGAAAGTGGCCAAATTGCATAAATTGATAGCCTGTGATTACTCTTTAAAAGTATGTAAAGAACACAAATAAATTCATCATATCTCCAATTTCAATGAACTTTGCCATCTTGTTAATAAAATAATTTGAGAGTTCCAGTAATCCTTTAGTGATTTTCTACATAACGTATTTCCAAAATACCTATGTCAAATTCGGGATGCTCGTATTTCTAATATACCTGGATAATGTAAAGTTAAATACCTGTAAGTGGTAATTCACATGACACATTGTTCTGTTCATGTCATTTTACTGTTATCTCAGGTTCTGTAAAAGTTTAATCCTATGGAGTGACGCTGTGTATCTACTGGCAACCTACTGTGTTGAAAATACCTAGCAATTTAATTACAAGTATCAAACACTAATAGATTCTAGCACTCAGATAAGCGAAGTATCATGCAAATCATGTACAATGTTACTCGAAATATCTCACCCTGCCTGACTCCTTCTCTCCAGCTTTGCTCGTCGGCCCTTGTTTTCTGAAACTGTGCCTGTAGTGTTAAAACTGAACAATCAAGCTGCTTTGATAACTTAAAGAAAAATGTTCCTGCAAAAACGTACAAAATGAATTGCCATTTACTCAATAGGTCAGCAATAGTTATACAACAACTTCCATCATTACTATTATAACCTATGTAAATCACTACTGTGCTATAGGAAAACTGAGTATTTTCATATGTGTGTGAAACATCATTCTATCGAGGAAGTGAAAGTCTGTAGTATCCTCATGTTTTCAGGTAAAGCTGTCTGAGATGTTTCAACTTCTCTTTATATTGACTATGTTATCTTTGATGGGTTCAAATTAATTAAACAGTGTACTGAAATGCAACGAGAAGAACAGTAAGAAACTGAATAATATTTGCAACTTAAACTCTGGACACAGTCATGTTTTCCTTAATATTCAGTCGTAAACACACGTGTATCTTTTGCCATATCAAGGAAATATAGATCGGATGCCTAGAGATTTAAAACACAATTATACATTCCGCATTTAGCAGGGAACTGTTACATTCTCTTTATTTGAAATTCCAATGCTTGTCATTTCCCAAGTTCACCTAAAAGGCCAATCTGATCAGCGTCCTGTAAAGGCAGGGATTTACAAGTCAGTTAATGTCTGGACTTTTCAAGGAAAACAAAATCTAAAAGGTATGGCGTATTGTTGGGTTTTTAAACATTCAGGAGAAAATAGTGTTCACCTTCCATTATGCCTGCTTTCATCTTATTCACATTTCACCTTGGTGACATGACATGAAAATTTTGTCTAACCTCTTGAGAGAACAGATATGCCTCAAATATAAAGTTAGGTGTTTCCGGAATCTCGCACTGCATATATGATAGATTGGACGATACAGCTCAAATAAACTACAATGTGGTTATAAATCAAATTACTTAACTGGTTATTAAATCTGAGGAAATACTGGTATTTTATTGATTTTATGTCTTTTCTTACAATTCATACTTCTGGTAAAATGTATTTAGCAAATTTGGGATTAGCATTGGCTTCCTCAATGGTTTCATTTAAATTTCAATTATTCATTCCATTTTCTTGAATAGCTACATTTTAAATTTTCGCCTAAAGGAGTAGCATCGTTATGTTCACCACTGAAAGAAGTTGCAAGGTTTTCTAACAGAATCGACGAGTACGGACGAGCATTGTCTAGCAGCATGCGCGAGTATTGTCTAACAGCATGGACGAGTAATGCTTAGTAGCATGGGGGAGTATGGACGAGCATTGTCTAGAAATGTGGTCTAATATGGCCGAGACGAGTATTGTCTAGGAGCATGGACGCGTATTGTCTAGCAGCATGGACGAATATTGTCTAGTAGCATGGACAAGTATTGCCACCTTTATCTTTTCCGTTAGATTTGCAACTTCCATCAAAATTGGTTGGATATTAAAAGGATTTTCCAAAACAAAACTGAATTTTTTCAAGAAATATTTTCTTTCAAACTTTTTATTTTCGATGTACATCTCTTTTCAAAAGCTGAGTCAACTATTTCTATGACAGAAATCCAAGATAGTAACTCGTTTTTGTTCAAATCTGTTCACGATATAGATAATGAATATAAATAATTTCTCTTAGCTTCAACTTCACGAAGAAGGCAAGTCTTGAATTCTCATTTCTGAAACTGAAAGAATCCATACCATTTTTATATCAGAATCCTCTGACAAAATATAGCTTCCACCATATATTCCATATGATAATGACTTCACGTTGAAAAATGTTCACAAGGGACATATTATATAGCATTATTGTCACGTTTCTGACAAACTGGAAAGGATAAATGAAGATAATGTGGTGCTCACGACACCAGTTACAATTATGCACTATGAAATTATCAGTCAGGAAATGTGAAGAGACGCTGAATAAAATACCTGAAACATTATCCAAATTAATTATTACCTGAAACTTGATTTGTACCCGAATTCATGAACTATTTTTTTCCACCAGCAGTCTAGCCCCAGTTAATATAAATAAGTCATACAGGACATTTGGTGAAAAGCTGTATGAAGAGCCGTGGAGAGAAACTATTATTGATATTATAAACAGTAATTACGTACCTTGTAATCCTCAAGAGTATCCGGGTCAAGTGTTGCACTGAGATGTCGACACTCAGTTGAAAAACGAATGTGTTCCAGTAATGGATCATCGTCTTTTTGCCATTGAGACAATGTAATTCCACATTCATAACAGGATATGCTGTCTCCTTGACCTGTTTGAAGAAGGTAGATGATGAAAATAGGATGAGATAAATGTACTTGTATACCTACAGACGAAAGGAGATTCCGAGGAGGGTCACTGAGATTAATGTTTCTGAACGAAATCATCTGGAGTTCTTTGGGAACGCGAAGAATTAGTATCCACTGTTGTATCGAAATGGGAATCAAAGTTCCATATTCTGAATCGTTTGTAATGTGATATCACAAGAACCCGTCAGCTAGGCACAAACTGTCGGAGACCTCCACCCCTCAACACTGTCATGCCCATCTCAAACCCATTTTTCAGGCTTTACTGGAAGTGTTCTACAGAGGAAGTCAGCGAATAAAGGTTGTTTTTAAGCTCAGAAAATACTTTCGGATAATCAACAAAACTCGAATGTTTAGGGTGAAATACTAGTAAATGACCCACATTGTCTTATCTTTGCAAGAATATAATGACACTAAGTATGTAAGAATCTTTGAATACAAATATTTGATATCTTTGAACCTTTTCGTTAAAATCAGCACTCCCGTTTATAATAATTACAGTGTACATAAACTATTTTAATCTGGAGCTAGTTTTCACTAATGATGACGAATGCAATAAGCTCAACAAATACTTTAAATATCATTCAAAAAGTAAACAAATTTAAAACATATCTTGACGTACTCATATTTACCTCGGTAGAAAAATCCTAATTCCGCAAATATGTGGGGATCCGAAAAGAATCCACTGTTTGCAAACGTCGCAAGCCTCGTTGATTCATGCGAGAATTGAGAGTATCGCGTCTTCTGCGTTGGTGGGCCTCTTGTTACAGCCTTACCATCATATGAACTTTGCCATTTGTTCGGAATGGCAGGCCTATCGTAGTAATTGTCACTAACTACAATCACGGGGTCTTCTTCCAAATCGGGAAAGGCAACAGGCAATGAATACCCATCAATTCTCTTTATAGAACGTCTCACTCTATCCCACCCATTATAGGACTGCAAACCTACCTTAACCCCATTGAACTCTAGAAATATTAATCTTTTCGTACAACAATCAAGCTGTGATAAAAGTAACTTCCTAACAGGCTGACAAATGTACACGTCTAGCCATAGAAAATTACCTTTGTCTCTTTTATATGCTATGCTCATATTTTTCATACAACGATTTGAGACATCAATTTGGGATGTCGCTGTCATTTTATTAAAAAGGCTGGAAATATATTTTGATTTAACATTTGCAAAAACTAGTATAACTCTAAAGCGTCTTCCAAAAATAATTATACTACTGTCTTGTAGGTTATCTAGTAAAGATACCATTGCTATTCTCCTGTCTTTGAGTGAGACGCTGGACAAATCGACACACATTGCGAATAAAAACCACACCTCCATATACTTTCCATGCCTCATTTTCAATGTACCTGAATCGTGCAAAGAAAGGAGACAAAAGTTACCCGTAAACCGTAAGACTCCCTAGAAATGTGAGATTCCTGATTAAGATGAGTAACATGCCTTCAGATGTCTCTATCAGTCTCATGTACGTATCCGAATGCAAATCATTACAGCAGATGACGCTTGATTATGAACCTGAAAAGAAATACACGTTACAGTTATTGGTTCTGTTCTGACTTAGTTTGGTGCTATATGATAAATGACATTGGTGCACAGCACAGCGTCAATATTTTATGTCCTTTTTCAAAAAATTCAGCATTTGTCATTCATATTTGTGGTAAAGAATTCCAGTCTTTGATTGTCCATGAGATGAAACAAATAAATTTGTAATCATCCGTTCTTGCCTAGGGTATCAGGTAGGTATATCCATGTTTATTTATTAAGTATCTTTTAACAATTTCATCCGGGGCCCCGAGTGGCCGAGTGGTCTAAAGCGCTCTCCGTTACGGATCACTGCCATCTCACCTCTGTCTGCGTGGGTTCGAGTCTAGGATTCGGCGAATGTGGATATGTAAGAAAGCTTGCCAGTAGCTTCTCATGGGTCGGTGGTTCTTTCCGGGGATTTCCCGGTTTCTTCCTCCACCATTAATACTGGCCGCCATGTATAGCCTATCGTGTGCTGAAAAATGGCGTTAAGCCCCACAACAACAACAACAACAATTTCATCCCGTATAACCTGCGAATGGGGTCCCAAACTGTACGAGTATATTCTAATCCGGGCCTCACTGAACTTCTTAAAACATAATTTTGTACATTTTGTTGGGAAGATGACAAGATAAATCCTAATAGGCTTCTTAACGTATGATTTGTTTTGGCGCATAATTCATTAATTTTGAAGGTTGCATTTCTGATCACTAGCAACTGTGACTCCTAAATATTTAATTTGATTGCGATTTCAACAGAAGTACCTATCAATGAATATGTAATATTTATCGTATCTGATTTTTCTGCCAATTGCATTAAATTGCGTTTTTCAAGTTGGAATCGCACGCCCATTTTCATACTCATTGTTGTATGTTATTCATGACCTTTTGTAGGATACTGTGTTTGGATTGATGAGTAACATACAGTCATCTGCAAAGATGCAATTTTCTTAATCAATTCTGTTCATGATATAATTTATGCACAACGAGAAAAGCAATGGTCCAATTACTGTGCATCTATATACTACAGAAGCTATATTGCATCCACAAGACTTGGAACCATTTTATACCAAACATTGTGCTTGAAACACATAACAAGAGTCTACCCAACGCAGAGCTGTGCCTGCAATTCGATGATGAAATAATTTCCTCATCAACAATTCGTGGAGTACAGCGTCCCAATCTTTTCAAAATACATGTTGTTGTTGTTGTTGTTTTGGGGTAAGCCTCATTTCTCAGCGAAATATAGTCAATAGATGGCGGCCAGTATAACCACTTTATAAAACACTTAACTTCACGCAGACAATTCGTGAATTACGCGCACGCTTAAAATGATTTTTATGCACTTTGTTAATAGAATACTTTTCAGAAACGTTACTAGTAATGTGGGAATTTATTATATGGTTCATCAAATATTTGTACACCAAATTCAATGGAGATAATGAAATTAGTAGCTTTAATTGAACGTTAT